>JARHVA010002446.1:1712500-1892500 GCA_037957365.1 Torreya grandis
TACTTAATAAAAAATTTAGTATCTAAAATTTTATCCCTTTTATTATATTAATATAATTTCTATAGCAAAATGAATTTATATACCTAATTATGTAAAGAAAAATTTGTATTTGGTATAAATATCTAATTGTGTAGGTCATTAAATAGAAAAATTGCAACCAATATGTGTAGTCAATGTCCATTAATTGAAAAATTAAATCTAAATTTTAATTTTTGAAAAATTTAAAGAGAAAGGAAGTGCACTTGTGTTTTAGTGAAAAACATGTATCCCTTAAAACTTGTTTGGATATGATGCTTCCTCTTTGAAGCATTAAAGAAACTTTTGCTTCCTTATTGACGTAAATAAAGAGTCGGGTTGATTTTGTGCCAAACTTATGTAACGGTGCATTTCATTGGGTTAAGAATAAAATATGTTCCAACCCTCATGAATCTATGAATAATTAATTAGTTTAAAAACCCAAATAAATATATAGGAAATAAAAATGGAACCTCATGATGCATTTGCTAAAAGAAATTGAATGAACAACTATAAATGGCTTATAGATTCAATTATATAGTTTCACTCAAATTCAATCCATGCAAAATAAAATTCATGATCATAAAAGAATAAATAGTGTTCATGCCTCCATCAAAACCATAGGTTTAAATGTATATTTTCACTTATGTTAACTCAATTCTCTCAATGTAGAGTAAAATGTGTGAGTGAAAGAGAATTATCAATATTCATTCCCCCATCATGACTACATATTTGATAAGTTTGAAGTGGAATGAGAATCATTTAAAATTAAAATTTGAATTGTATTTTTGTGTATGTAAATAAACCAATATCATGCCTTATGAGTCTAAAAGTGTGTATATTTACAATAACTAGTATAATTTCCTTTGAATCTATTCCAACTTATTTTAGACACATAAATTTAATCATTAAGTGTTAGAATAAATAATGTAAGGGAGTTGAATATTATTTAATATTAATGATAGATAAATAAATAAATTAATTAATTACATAACTTTTGATAATAATAATAATTAAATAATCCATGAAATAAATAAATGACACATTACACAATTTTAACTTCAGAAAATATTCATGAGGTAAAATGCCCACAAAGCTTTCCATTATTTGATAAATATATACAAACCCAGTAAATATTTTTCAACTCACTTCTTATCTTTAAAAAATTATACACAAAATACTTGGAGGCACAACCACTCAAAATAATTCACAATCCCATGATGTGATTATAAGGGTAAAATTCCTTTATAATGTGAGTGAATGGTTGTATCCAACTAATTCCCCTTTTCACTTAATAAATAATAAAACATAAGTTTTATACACACACAATAAATTTTGAATAATTTTTTGTATTAAATAATAATTATATATACATGCCATAGTAACAGTTTCATACAAAATTAATTACCATCCATAAACCATCCACAATGAGTTTAGGCTAGCATGTAGCATTTGAAGGATTTAAAAAACTTCACAATTACAATATCAAATTTTTATACAAAATGAATTAAAATCCATAAACCACATAGGGTGGTTTAGGATATCATGATATTGGGATTACATCCCATAATTTTTCATGGATAAGATTACAAATACTTATATCTTTTTATAACATTAAGGACCTCCATTAAAAAACATTATTGATTATTAGATAAAATGTAAACTCACATAATGTGAATTTTTTAAAAAAAAACATAGGGTGACTTTTTACAATGATTTTACAATAAATAATAAGTATAGAGATGAAAAGGAACATATGGTCATTATGAGGTGACATTATCATTCACATTCCCCTTTAATATAAAATTCTAAGAGGACCAAAATTGTATGAAATTTTAAAAACTTGGTAGCACCAAGTTATTTTGTGAAGATAATTGCCACTTGTACATCTGTAGGATAAAACTAGAGATCAATATCACCATCGAGAAAATTTTATCAGATAAAATACACATGAACTTCAATATGCTTCATCATTTGGTATTTAACTAATTTTTGTACAATGTCTATAGAAATTTGACTGTCACAAAGAAGAATTTTATTTTGAGATACACTCATATTGATTTCTTCCAATAATCTTCACAAACATATAGATTCTTTAGCAACTTTCATGTGATAGATCATATACCATACTTTAAAAATCTCTAAAATTTTATTTTTTATAATTTCTATGGTTTATAGGGATTAGATGATATTATTTGTGTATAACATCACCCAAATCAATGTTTTTATGGCCCATTATGTTCACCTTCAAGTAATTAGACAAAAAGATTTTCATAAAACAATTAGTTTAATTTCAACACTAATATGTCCTATACACCTTCAACCTTAGGCCACCCTACATACATAATATCAAATTATTCAACCATATTCATAAGTTTTAGCCCAATCGATTTTATGGAAAATTAACCACTAGAAAATATCATATTATAGTTATAGTAATTTTATAAAAAAATACTTAAATAACACACACACACACACACACACATAATGAAATTTTTTAAGATTAATAAAAATTGTTCATGAAAACATTTAACATAAATTACTCAAAAGAATAATTTATTTTTAAGTGAAATTATTATAAAATAGTAAAATAAAGTTACTATAATGAAAAAAATAGGGTAATTAAATATTAAGGTTAATAAAAGTTTGCATGTGAAAATATTTAAAATTAATTACTCAAAACATTACTTTACTTTTAATTGAATTAACATAAAATATTAAAATAAAATTACTATAATCAAACTAAGTTTAGGGTAATTTTAATGTTAATAAAAACTTACCCTCAAGAGAATACTTTATTTTTAAGTGAACTTATCATAAAATAGTAAATAAAATTACTAATGAAAATATATTTATGGTGAATAAATATTTTATAGTTGATAAAACATTTCCATGAAAACCTTTAATATAATACAGTAAGAAAAAATTACCAAAATATTTTTTAAGGCTTTAATAAATTATCTAAAAGCCTTTAACATAACATAATGAAAAAAAATATTATCTTTTAATTTAAAACAAATATTAAAAATAATACTTTATGTTTTAGTTTTAACTTATGTTAACATAGTAAAATAAATTTTCTAAAATAAATATTTAGGGTTATAGGACCAGTGTTTAGAAAAGTAAATGAAGACTTAATATTTTTCATAACCTAAACCATTTTTTAAGTACAAACATAAACCATATTTTTTATATAAAAATATGGATAAGGAGCTTGCATCCCCCATATTATATTTATATGTTATACTTCACACACACACACACACACACACACACACACACACACACACACACACACACACACACACACACACACACACACACACACACACACACACACACACACACACACACATTATGTGTTGTATTCAACATGCCTCACCTTAAATTACTAATGGACAAGTGAGGACACCCCCCCCCCCACTTTTTTATAGGGCTTGTTCATTATAGGGTTGCATATGCATGTTTGGCCTATCTTATTCTCTATGAAAATTTTAGGGTCTTTGATATTAAATAACCTTTATGGAATATATTTTCCTCTTGTAACCCATTTTCATTGGAATGAATTATTGGAACTAATCTATTAATGAAAATTATGGAAGTTTATTATGTATGACAGGTCCTCAGAATTATCAGTATTTAGATTTATTATTAGGGTTAACTTATTTTGCATTATGTACATTTTAGTCTTCATTTTTTCTCTATGACATTTTATTTTTTGGTAGTTCATCTTTGTCATTTTGGTCTTCAAGAAATTTTCAATCATCAACTTTTAGTCATGAACTTTTATTTGAGATTGTCCATTCGAGAACTTTTGTGTATAGTAAAATATTCTTCTGATCTTTTTATTTGGTACCTCTTATTCGACAAATTTATTTTGATAAATTTTGGTCTCTATAATTTTTTGGTATTTGGGAACTTTCTTTTTGACAACTTTCATTTCATAACTTTTAGTTGGAACTTTCATCTTCTATAACTTCCTCCAACAAATTTTCTTGAACAATAATTTAGTCTTCAAGAAAAGTGTTCATCATTTTCAATTTCAGAAAGAGTTTCATGAATATTACCAAATAACATTTTGGTCCTTAGAGTCTTTAATTTGGAACTCTTAGCTCACAAAATCAAATAATTTGGCCTAAATACAAGAACTGATGCCTAACTAAACTATGCATTGACATGTGTTAAAAGAGCAACACTGTAGAAATCCCTGAATGAGTAAGAATCCTACATGGCATTTACAATAGTCTAAGGTGGTAAATTTTAAATTAAATGAAAATGAAAATCTTTGAGACATTGGTGATCAATGACACATAAACTTTACTTGAATACCAAAAGGATATAACCTCAAACAGGTAACCAAATTCACATCTATTGATTGTTAACAAGCTCAAGTTAATATTTCCCTCTAAAAATTCAAGCCCTCATTTCATTCAAACAAGTTTTAATTTGCGTAATATGAGTGTCAGACTACCATTAATAGGAGATCAAATTTTACCAAAGTAAATAACTAATGATGCAATCTTCATCTATAACATATAAGGGATCCTAGGCACCATCCATATTCTCTATCAGGGACTCAATAGAATACATGGATATAATTTTTAATGCATTAATATTTGATAGGACTTACACCAACTACTTGGATTTGTGGGAGGATGTAGATAGCATTGACCCATTTTCTTAAGAGGAGGGCATCTCCAAAGAAGAAGAATAATTCATAGATGACCTAATTCCTTTAAAACACCAAGAAATACACTATGATTCTACCAAACCTAAGGTCATGCCATGCATTGAACTACTATGAGATTTATTATTGAATAAGGATTATAGATGGTGATTTTATTCACCATTTCAACAATAACATTGTTGTCACCTAAATATTAGGGAAAGCATTCCAAAGGTGTTTCAAATTATGAATTCTAGATGCTGCCTTTGATTTTCATAGCATATCCCCTTAGAGGAATAACAATAATGTAGAATAAATAATGAGAAAATGGGTTCTCCCTTGAGAGACATTTTTCTCAAAGACATGAATCTTTTCCCATTATAAGATTGTAAATGGGAATCCACATTGGTATGTCACTAATGAAACCTATATATGGCCACCCAAGCATTCACTGATTTCACTTAGAGTGGGGACCCTTGTTATACCTATTAATCACCTCTAAATGTACCTTTGCACTAGGAGAAATTATCAATGCCCAGTTGTATAAATTGATATTGCACAAGGATAAGAGGCCCCAAGGTGGAAAATTTTACATGATGTCCTACCTCCTAGATGTAATCATGGGTACCATTTATAGACACAATGGGATCCAAATATTGAATACATCAAAAATAGAATATGTGATTTATATTCATTTATTCATATTTATGCTTATACAAGGACGATATTGAGAATTGTAAGATATTTTTATCCTTAGGTTTGAAGGGAAATTCATGAAGAACCTCTACCTAGAATATATAATAATATCACCAATACACTCATGTTTTTAGGTGACTAATGGATATATATATAGATTATACCATGATAATGGTCATTGGGGATAGGTTCAATCCTCTATGCCTTCACAAATACATCTTAGACAAAGTGTTTGAACAAGAAATTTCCAATCAATTGTGGAAATGGATTGATGGAGACTTAACCAAAAGCAAGAATAGAACCTTTCATGGTTCCCATCTCAAAATTATAAGGTGTGTTATATACTATGTAGACACGTTAGAGAGGCTGGTGGTGTTAGGAAATCTTATACATTAGATACTTTACCCATAAATATTAGGACCCCCATGTCAAAGTGAAACAATGTGTTCACAATCTAGGTATTCACTACAAGAATGATCCCTATTACCATGAATTCTTATCTCTCAATGAAAAAGATGATGATGAGGTCAAGGAAAGGTCTAAGATGACTAGAATACATGAGGAATTTCTCAAGTTAATTCAAGTGGATCCTTTCCTTACACTTGAGAAATAAAAATGCATAATCCTACCACTAGGTGGATGGGCCTTTTTAGATTTATGAAACAAGAGAGATTTACAATAACTATAGGATCAAATTCAAGGCCCCTAAAATACACCCACTATGATGATGTATAAAGATCAAGAGAATGTTGAATGGGAAACATTAGTTGATGCAACATAAGTAGAAAATAAAACTCCTCAAGTTCAAGTATCCAAAGTTAAATTAAGGAAAATAAAATAGGAACGTGTAGAATAAAAAATTCATGTAAAATAAAACTCTATGGGTAAATAAGAAGATATTATTTGTTTATAATCTTCTAATATAGAAGACCCCACACCCACTATGATAATTCCAAAAACCACAACATCTAGTGTGATAATCCCTCTTCTTACCCAACAAATGGTTGTTCCTCTGACTGAGAAGATAACCATATCCTATAAGAGAAAATACAAGGTAGAAAGGCCTCAAGTGTAATCCACAAAGGGACCAAATGAGTAGGAATAACCTTTAATTAAGGGTGAGTTAATGGATGAGGTGGATGAATAAGAACTACAATAAGCTAAAGTTTTGAGTTTGCAAGGACTGAAAGGAAAGACACCCCTTAGGGGTCACCAATTAAGTAAGTATGTTCTACCTACTATTCCATTATCCCACTCTCCTATTATTACATTAACATTTATCACCTCTTTTCCTAATATGTCCCTACATCCTTCTAGACCCATTTTCACCACTATTATAATTACTCCATTAGTTACTACCACTATTGATTTTACTACCAACTTTCCCAACACCCAATTGTTAATTTCCTCCACTAAGTTGAGCTCACATATGCCATCCTTAGGATAAATCTAAACCACAATAGTGGTGGCCACCAAAAAATTTCTAAGGAATAAAATAATCTACATTTTCCACCTAGTGCCACATCTGGGGAATGTAGACTGGTTAAAAATAATATGACCTATCATGCCTAAGCTAACTCCTTAGACTAAGCCTACAAAAGATACCCAAATATAAATAAACCCAGTAGACCCATCACATTTGACTCTTCTAGACTAGGCCAAATAACATGGATCATTAGCTTCTAAGAGTCTAGACTTGAAGATAACCAAGATACCCATAGTGAGTTTATTATTTGATAAGTCTACTAGCTTTGTGCAAAGGGTGATGAAAATAAATATAGAGGATAATATTGGGTAGATATTGGTTTTGGAATAAATGGAATACATTTATTCTATTTCAAAGAGATAATATAAAAATATGTTAGTACCCTTTCATTGAGGACTTTATGTTCTATATGGAGACCCATACTAGAGCATTGATAACGATTCATGAGGTTAATGTATAAGAAATGAATGATACTGAGAAATAACTAGATAACCTTAGAGAAAAATATAAAGTAATCCATCTTTCCTCTAAGATCAAGTAATAAATTTATAAAATAGCCTTAAGGATGTATGAAATACTAGAAACTATTGATTCTTTAAGGGCATACTTGGCCCCTCAAGATACCCTAATAACCAAATTATTTAAGGCTCTAGATGAGGATGAGACCAAGTTGATTTTTTTGGTTTTATATACCACAAATAAGTATTTCAATCATCTAAATTTGATGTCACCCCTGGATACATGAAACACACTAAATCTAGTGATCATCAGGACCCAAAAATGATGTAAATGGATAACATTTGCTAACACTTTGGTCTCAAAGATAACTAAATAAGATAAGCAAGTAGTACATATAGTCTCAGTTGGCTATCCAAAGAAGACCAAAAGGCCGAATCCTAGTCCAAACCTCTTTGTTCAGTATCTTTTGGCCCTTCTTTCAAAACAATTAAAAAGTCACCCAGTCATTCCCTTATGCAACGCACCCATATCCATTTGCAGCCTTGGTACCTCAATATAGATGACCTGCTAAACCCTTTAGATGAAATCGCCACATGGTGCAATACCATGTGAGTTCTTTTTATATAGGCCCATCTTGACCAAGTAGGCAGCACTTGCTTTGCAGTAAAATTTTTATGGGGAATCACTAGTCTCTGGTGGGATGCTATCCCAGAAGCTCAGCAATACGAGCATGTACATAATCAGCCAGATTCTTTAAATGCATTATTTAGATTATTAATTGATGTGTTTGATCCACCTGTGGGCAATCGAGCACTCGAATCCAAAAAATGGTTGCTAAAAATGGAGCTCTGTGATCTCAAGCAATTTGAGGCATTCGCCAAACAATTTAGAAAGCTTGCATATGAAAGCCGTTGTTTCACATCCACAGAAGTCAAGCTAAAATTCTTTCATGCTATGCCTTATAATCTTATTGACAGAGTTCTCTCTTACATCGACCTAAAAGGTCTTACGATCGAAGAACTTGCTCTCTCAAATGTTATTGATTTTACACAGCAAAATATTATGACTTTAGTCTCTGAGACTAAGTCCATGCAAAAATTAATCAAGCACCAAGCCTCTCAAATCGCTCCAATTTTCCCTGAAACAGCCCCATTTGGCTGTAGACCCTATGTGCAACCTCGCCGACATCAGAAGCAGTGATGCCGACAACTTTCTTATAAGCGCCAGTCCTTCCCTAAAAAGCAATCCTATGCACATCCTCATCGTTTCTTGAAGAAATTCCATACAGCATGACCTCCTTCCAATAAACCCATTTGCTACATCTGTCACAAGCCTGGCCATATTGCTCCTAACTGCTCCTGCAAAAATCTCACAGTTAAAGCTATTTTTTCCTCTAACGCAGCAGCGTGGTGGGATATAGTTGATACAAATGAAGATCTTTATCTCCAAGAAGATATTTATGAACCAACTCTCGAAGATCTTGATGAAGTATCTGATGATGATGATGATGCAACTGAGCTAGAATCACTTGCTGATGATCTTGAGTAGCCAATGTCAAACATGCAAAGAGGATCATGCCCATACAGGCCAAGCAAACACAATCCATCATATGAAGCATATGGACCCTGGTCACGAAATCACAATGAAGTTCCAGAAAGACCAGAGAAGCCTAGAGGAAGAGGATTTCTAAGAGGAGAACCATCCAGAGGGAGACAACCCTCACAGCCGAGACAACCACCGACAATGCACAGACCAAAACATCCTCCTGTGCATTATCCAAGTCAATTCAAGCCTAGCAACTCCTGGCTAAAGAACAAATTCACCAACAGAGAGCCGCCAAAAGAAATTAGAGAGCCCATTTGGGAACAAATCATGCCTGTAGAAGAACCTATTTTAGCAGTAGACCCACGATGGGATGATGGCTATGAAGAAGATGAAGTCGGCAATATCTTTTACTCCGACCAAGATTACTGTCCTAGTGAATGCAGTAATCAATAAGAAGAAGAAGAAGCAGAACCTGAACTTGAAGAAGAAGTCTACACAGAGCCTATCATCATGCAAGATCTAGGAAGACAAAAGTTGGTATGTACCAGCATTCCTTCTCTGGAATTGCCACAGCCTGCCTATTTGAACCATTTAATTAATGGTAGATTTGCTCAATTTTTCACTCTAGAAATAAATGGTAGACTAGTTGATGCACAAGTAGACACAGGAGCTTCTTTATCCTTTGCTAAACCTCAACTCATCAGTGATTGGAAGACACTAGATGAGAATCTTGCTTATAAGAGCATAGACATTCAGGGGAATAGTTTTACCTGCAATAAGTATAAACATTAGCAACCCCTATGTATTCAAAATAAAATCTTCCATTATGATTTCTTTGCTTTAGAGAAGATGCCTATTGATATCCTTTTAGGAGGGTCTTTCATAGATAGACATACACCCTATGGTGCCACTGCAAAAAGTATCATGTTCACCATAGAGAATGAAAGGCTTAGAATACCCAGGCTAATTTATGCCACAGAACAGTTTCCAAGTGCCATGACTCAAAGCCCTGAGATAATCCCTGCTGAGATTTAGAAATTGGTGAAAGGATCAAGTCCTCTATCTGTTCGGAGAATCCCCAATAGTTTTGGTCCAAAGCTATGCCCGAGATGGAAATAAAAATCCTTGAAGGCAAGCACATGAAGATTGGGAAACGGATTCCCATTCCAGCATAGGATTATAATGATATGGAAGCACAGATCAAAGATCTGGAAGCTAATGGTTTCATAGAAAAAGCTACATCTCCTTATTGCTGTTATGCCTTCATGGTTAACAAGCACTCAGAACAGAAAAGGGGCAAGAAAAGAATGGTCATCAACTATCGACCATTAAATGCAATAATAGAACCATATCCATAGCCCATTCCAGATAAAAGCTATTTACTAGAAAAAGTTGCAGCCTATAAGTACTTCTCTCAATTCGACTCCAAATCTAGCTTTTATCAGATAAGAGTCAAAGAAGAAGATAGAGCCAAGACAACATTCAGTTTCCCCTTTGGCCACTTTCAATGGACTGTCATGCCTTTCGGCTTAATGAATGCACCAGCATATTACCAGGCGCACACGGATAAAATTTTTGGCGGCACTTCTCAATTTTTGTGTGTATATATAGATGATATTCTTATTTTCAGTAATTCTTTAGATGAGCATGCTACTCATCTCTCCACATTCTTTCAGCTGGCTTCAAGTGCAGGAATAGTTCTCTCAGAGACAAAGATTCAGTTATGTACAACTGAATGCAACTTCCTCAAAATGGTGATCTGAGATTCCAAACTGCAAATCCAGCCTCACATCAAGGAAAAGGTTATCGATTTCCCTGAGCAACTTGATAAACCAAAGTTGCAAGCATTTTTGGGATTATTAAATTATTTAAATAGTTTTTATCCTAACGCTGGTGAAGACAGATTACTTTTGCAAGAACTTCTCCAGAAGAAGAAAGCATTCCGTTGGGAAAAATGACATACAGATGCAGTCTAGAAAATCAAAGCTAAAGTTGCTGCCCTACCGGAACTGCACATCCCAAAGTCTCAAAACATGAAAGTTTATACCGATGCCTCAGACCTCTCATGGGGAGGAGTACTTGTTTGCCTTGTAAATAATATTGAATATGTGTGTGAGTTTTCTAGTGGAGTTTTTAGCTCAGATGTACTGAAATGGATCTCCTCTGATAAAGAGATCTATGCTGTTAAAAAATGCTTAGAGAAGTTTATGCTTAAGCTTCTACACTTGCCACATTTCATTGTTGTAACTGATTGCACTAGATTTTTGACCTTTCGAGAAAAGGATCATGGTCGGAAAGATGGTCGAGGGAAGTATGTCCGATGGAAAGCATTTTTCAATCAGTTTAATTTTTTAGTAGAGCATATTATAGGTAAGAATAATGTAGTCGCAGATTGGCTCAGCTGGAATCCTCCAGCTACTTTAATGCATCAGCCTGCACCTGGATTTAATCTTACCAGGATACTGAACCAAGCATTTGATTCCCTAAATGATTTGGTCGAAGAACAAATTCTCAGAGAAGGCATGCATCCCCATTTCATGAGGATTTCTTATGCAACAGCACAAGATTTACAAATGTCTGCAGCAGTGACGATCCAAGCAAACCACAGACAGAGTTCTGGAGTCATCACAATAGAAAGACTCAATAGTGAATTTCTCTACAACCAATTCACTGAGTTGTTGAAACGACCACTCTAAACGTGGTGTATTCAGATCAGATCGGCATTCAATGAACACCTGTACCGCTAAATAGCAAGACATGGCCTGCACCGCATTCATGAAGAACAAAATCATGACCAAGATACAGTAGTACATACAATAATTCACTGACAACTTGAGTGGGAATCTCATTTCCATTGCACTCCGTGCCATATGCCATGTGACACGATAAATTGCCGACATTGGTACCTACAAAGCACATTCTAAATAAGGTGCCTTTTTCAGCCTATATCCGAAGATGACCTAGTCGACGAAGCGGAAGACATGTTGGGCCCACAACCTATGATTCCTTCATCACCATCATCATCATGTGGGTTTAATGCGTCTAATAGTATCTCACTGTAGCTATGAGCTGTAAAGCATGACGAGACAGACACCGCCTTGCCAGCGAGTAGGCAGGACCTCTCTATTGCTATAAATAAGCCCTTCTGCCTTAGTATTAGCATCAAAAAATTTTCATTGTGAAAATCTAGTAGCCTTGTAAAAGAGTATGCTCTTCACTTGCCCTTTTCGAAGGATCCTGTGAATCAAAAATTGAAACAAGGATATTGTAATAAGTTTGTAATAGATTTTTTTTTGAGTGAAATAGTGAAGCCGTAGCCATTCGGCCCCTACCTACTATCGCAGGTTTCTGTCAAAGATATTGGAAGAAGATTGGAAAAGGAGAGCCGTCTACTGACGAGATAAAAAGATTGGTATCAGAGCCACACAGATCTAGAATCAGTTACAAGAATACTACTGTAAGTTGTGATTTATTTTCTCATTTTGTGGATCAGATCTTTTGAGTTCTCTGCTTTGAAAATTTCTTTGGGAAGTTATTTCATCGAGTCACAGGCCATTCACCCATTTTTCATAGGCCGCTTTATCTCTGCATCCCTTTTTCCCTGACCAGAAATTTCTCGCTTACCAGAACTCGAATCTCCCCACAATGGAATTTGGAAAAGCACCATCCACATCTACCGTAGAACTTGTGAATGAATCTGAATTTGAAGGTATGTATGAATTACCTCCATTTGTCCCAGATTAAATGTTAGAATGTCCTGACATCGAAGTCACAGAAGAAAATCTTGAAAAAGAAACTAGAATGTTCAAACCTCCGGCTATTAAGGCTTCTAGTGTGTATAAAAAGTCTGAGTTAGTTAAGTCTATGTTTTTATATACATCCACTTATCTATCATTTGTCAAACCCAGAATCAAGTCTGTAGAGCTAACACTCTGCTATAAACCCAAAAAGACTTATCAAACAAATTTACTCTCCCTGTTGCCTGAGAAAGAGATCAATTATATCAGGTCACATGAAGATGTGAAATTTGTCCATTTCGGTTTAATCAGAGTACATATTAGACCCTTAATTCCTGGTAATATAAAACTAGTATTGTATCTATATTTGTGTGATCGTCGCCAAGTCAATTTCAAACACTCCTGTCAATTGTCTAGCCTTGGTCGACTCAATGATGATACTATTTGTTTTGAGTTTTGTCCTAACCTTTCTGTTACAGTCCGTGACAGAGGTTGTAAAGAAGTTAAGCATGGATATTTAGACTGTTGGGGTCTATTTACTTCATTATATGGTCTTGAAATGTTTGGAGAATTCCAGTATGCATCCATAAACATTTCTATTTTGTATAGTATGACCAACACTAACCACCCCAAAATCTTAGAAAACCTGCCATATGCAAGAAGATTGAGTGGTACAGTCCAGTTACAAAAGGGACATATCAAGACAGTTGAAGTTCCATCAGAATGGAAACTTGATTGGCTTAAACATGTCTCTCCCAAAATGAAAAGTCAAACCACTGTCCATCAAAGTGATGGCAGATCTATAAATATTTTACCTAGATCTTTGTCCATGCATTCTTCCCGTCTTTCTCCTTCCAGACCATCTACATCCTCATCTCGTAGATATGTAAAGACCGGACACATTCTCATAGAAGATGAAGAGGTAAATCTCGGCAATGATTTACCCCCGACACTAATGAGTCTTCCCAGAGAAGACAGCCTTGAGTTCTACACAGAAGAAACAATCACTCTATACAGAGGTGGAAGATGGCCGCCACCAAAAGGTGTCCACAGACAACCAGCTGGAACTATGCAGTATTTCTCAGTTGCATATGATAATCCCTCTAATGAGTTTTGATAGAGAAACTATGTATCAAGATTTAATGCTCATTTCTCTAAAAATTTTGATGACCTGTGTAGAGATGTGCTATCCATCAAGGATACTGTAAATAATATTCAGAAAAAGGTAGATAATATAGATTCAAAGATTGATAGCTTAGATAATAGTCTCAGTTGGCTATCCAAAGAAGACCAAAAGGCCGAATCCTCATCCAAACCTCTTTGTTCAGTATCTTTTGACCCTTCTTTCAAAACAATTAAAAAGTCACCCAGTCATTCCCTTATGCAACGCACCCATATCCATTTGCAGCCTTGGTACCTCAATAGATGACCTGCTAAACCCTTTAGATGAAATCACCACCTGGTGGAATACCATGCTAGTTCTTGTTATACAAGCCCATCTTGACCAAGTAGGCAACACTTACTTTGCAGTAAAATTTTTATGGGGAATCACTAGTCTCTGGTGGGATGCTATCCCAGAAGCTTAGCAATATGAGAGTGTACATAATCAGCTAGATTCTTTAAATGCATTATTTAGATTATTGATTGATGAGTTTGCTCCACCTGTCGGCAATTGAGCACTCAAATCCAAAAAATGGTTGCTAAAAATGAAGCTCTGTGATCTCAAGCAATTTGAGGCATTCACCAAACAATTTAGAAATCTTGCATATGAAAGCCGCTGTTCCACATCCACAGAAGTCAAGCTAAAATTCTTGCATGCTATGCCTTATAATCTGATTGACAGAGTTCTCTCTTACATCGACCTAAAAGGTCTTATGATCGAAGAACTTGTTCTCTCAGATGTTATTAATTTTACACAGTAAAATATTATGACTTTAGTCTCTGAGACTAAGTCCATGCAAAAATTAAGCAAGCACCAAGCCTCTCAAATCACTCCAATTTTCCCTGAAACAACCCCATTTGGCTGTAGACCCTATGTGCAACCTCACCAACATCAGAAGCAGCAACGCTGGCAACTTTCTTATAAGTGCCACTCCTTCCCTAAAAAGCATTCTTATGCACCTCCTCATCATTTCCTGAAGAAACACCACTTCATCCTCTTCATAGCCATCATCCCATCGTGGGTCTGCTGCTAAAATAGGTTCTTCTGCAGGCATGATTTGTTCCCAAATGGGCTCTCTGATTTCTTTCGGCGGCTCTCTATTGGTGATTTTGTTCTTTAGCCAGGAGTCACTAGGCTTGAATTGACTTGGATAATGCATAGGAGGATGTTGTGGTCTGTGCATCATCAGTGGTTGTCTCCGCTGTGAGGGCTGTCTCCCTCTGGATGGTTCTCCTCTTGGAAATCCTCTTCCTCTAGGCTTTTCTAGTCTTTCTGGAACTTCATGGTGATTTCGTGACCAAGGTCCATATGCTTCATATGATGGATTGTGTCTGCTTGGCTTGTATGGGCATGATCCTCTTTGCATGTTTGACATTGGCTGCTCAAGATTATTAGAAAGTGATTTTAGCTCAGCTGCATCATCGTCATCATCAGATACTTCATCGAGAAGATCTTTGAGAGTTGGTTCATAAATATCTTCTTGGAGATAAAGATCTTCATCTGTATCAACTATATCCCACCACGCTGCTGCGTTAGAGGAAAAAACAGCTTTAACTATGGGATTTTTGCAGGAGCAGTTAGGAGCAATATGGCCAGGCTTGCGACAGATGTAGCAAATGGGTTTATTGGAAGGAGGTCATGCTGTATGGCATTTCTTCAAGAAATGATGAGGAGGTGCATAGGAATGCTTTTTAGGGAAGGAGCGATGCTTATAATAAAGTTGTCGGCATCGCTGCTTCTGGTGTCGGCGAGGTTGCACATAGGGTCGACAGCCAAATGGGGCTGTTTTAGGGAAAACTAGAGCGATTTGAGAGGCTTGGTGCTTGCTTAATTTTTGCATGGACTTAGTCTCAGAGACTAAAGTCATAATATTTTGTTGTGTAAAATCAATAACATCTGAGAGAGCAAGTTCTTCGATCGTAAGACCTTTTAGGTCGATGTAAGAGAGAACTCTGTCAATCAGATTATAAGGCATAGCATGCAAGAATTTGAGCTTAACTTATGTGGATGTGGAACAACGGCTTTCATATGCAAGCTTTCTAAATTGTTTGGTGAATGCCTCAAATTGCTTGAGATCACAGGGCTCCATTTTTAGCAACCATTTTTTGGATTCGAGTGCTCGATTACCGACAGGCAGAGCAAACTCATCAATAAACAATCTAAATAATGCATTTAAAGAATCTGGCTGATTATGTACACGCTCGTATTGTTGAGCTTCTGGGATAGCATCCCACCAAAGACTAGTGATTCCCCATAAAAATTTTACTGCAAAGCAAGTGCTGCCTACTTGGTCAAGATGGGCCTGTATAACAAGAACTCGCATGGTATTCCACCAGGCGGCGATTTCATCTAAAGGGTTTAGCAGGTCATCTATATTGAGGTACCAAGGCTGCAAATGGATATGGGTGCGTTGCATAAGGGAATGACTGGGTAACTTTTTAATTGTTTTGAAAGAAGGGCCAAAAGATACTGAACAAAGAGGTTTGGATGAGGATTTGGCCTTTTGGTCTTCTTTGGATAGCCAACTGAGACTATCATCTAAGCTATCAATCTTTGAATCTATATTATCTACCTTTTTTTGAATATTATTTACAGTATCCTTGATGGATAGCACATCTCTACACAGGTCATCAAAATTTTCAGAGAAATGAGCATTAAATCTTGATACATAGTTTCTCTATCGAAACTCATTAGAGGGATTATCATATGCAGCTGAGAAATACTGCATAGTTCCAGCTGGTTGTCTGTGGACACCTTTTGGTGGCGGCCATCTTCCACCTCTGTATAGAGTGACTGTTTCTTCTATGTAGAACTCAAGGCTGTCTTCTCTAGGAAGACTCATTAGTGTCAGGGGTAAATCATTACCAGGATTTACCTCTTCATCTTCTATGAGAATTTGTCCAGTCTTTACAGATCTACGAGATGAGGACGTAGATGGTCTGGAAGGAGAAAGACGGGAAGAATGCATGGACAAAGATCTAGGTAAAATATTTATAGATCTGCTGTCACTTTGATGGACAGTGGTTTGACTTTTCATTCTGGGAGAGACATGTTTAAGCCAATCAAGTTTCCATTCTGATGGAACTTCAACTGTCTCAATATGTCCCTTTTGTAACTGGACTGTACCACTCAATCTTCTTACATATGGCAGGTTTTCTAAGATTTTGGGGTGGTTAGTATTGGTCATACTATACAAAACAGAAATGTTTATGGATGCATACTGGAATTCTCCAAACATTTCAAGACCATATAATGAAGTAAATAAACCCCAATAGTCTAAAGATACATGCTTAACTTCTTTACAACCTCTGTCACAGATTGCAACAGAAAGGTTAGGACAAAACTCAAAACAAATAATATCATCATTGAGTCGACCAAGGCTAGACAATTGATAGGAGTGTTTGAAATTGACTTGGCGACGATCACACAAAGCTAGATACAATACTGGTTTTATATTACCAGGAATCAAGGGTCTAATATGTACTCTAATTAAACTGAAATGGACAAATTTCACATCTTCATGTGACCTGATATAATTGATCTCTTTCTCAGGCAACAGGGAGAGTAAATTTGTTTGATAAGTCTTTTTGGGTTTATAGCAGAGTGTTAGCTCTACAGACTTGATTCTGGGTTTGACAAATGATAGATAAGTGGATGTATATAAAAACTTAGACTTAACTAACTCAGACTTTTCATACACACTAGAAGCCTTAATAGCCAGAGGCTTGAACATACTGGTTTCTTTTTCAAGATTTTCTTCTGTGACTTCAATGTCAGGACATTCTGACATTTGATCTAGGACAAATGGAGGTAATTCATACATACCTTCAAATTCAGATTCATTCACAAGTTCTACGGTAGATGTGGATGGTGCTTTTCCAAATTCCATTGTGGGGAGATTCGGGTTCTGGTAAGCGAGAAATTTCTGGTCAGGGAAAAAGGGATGCAGAGATAAAGTGGCCTATGACAAAATGGGTGAACGGCCTGTGACTCGATGCAATAACTTCCCAAAGAAATTTTCAAAGCAGAGAACTCAAAAGATCTGATCCACGAAATAGAAAAATAAATCACAACTTACAGTAGTATTCTTGTAACTGATTCTAGATCTGTGTGGCTCTGATACCAATCTTTTTATCTCGTCAGTAGACGGCTCTCCTTGTCCAATCTTCTTTCAATATCTTTGATAGAAACCTACGATAGTAGGCAGGGGCCGAATGGCTATGGCTTCACTATTTCAATTAAAAAAAAAACTATTACAAACTTATTACAATATCCTTGTTTCAATTTATGATTCACAAGATCCTTCGAAAAGGGCAAGTGAAGAGCATACTCTTTTACAAGGCTACAAGATTTTCACAATGAAATTTTTTTGATGATAATACTAAGGCAGAAGGGCTTATTTATAGCAATAAAGAGGTCCTACCTACTCGCTGTCAAGGCGGTGTCTGTCTCATCATGCTTTACAGCTAATAACTATAGTGAGATACTATTAGACGCATTAGACCCACAGGATGATGATGGTGATGAAGGAATCATGGGTTGTGGGCCAACATGTCTTCCGCTTCATTGACTAGGTCATCTTCGGATATAGGCTAAAAAAGGCACCT
Source organism: Torreya grandis (assembly GCA_037957365.1). Lineage (NCBI taxonomy): Eukaryota > Viridiplantae > Streptophyta > Pinopsida > Cupressales > Taxaceae > Torreya > Torreya grandis. The sequence goes on from JARHVA010002446.1 coordinate 1,730,874, forward strand.
TATCTGGAATGTGCTTTGTAGGTACCAATGTCGGCAATTTCCCGTGTCACATAGCATATGGCACGGAGTGCAATGGAAATGAGATTCCCACTCAAGTTGTCGGCGAATTATTGTATGCACTACCGTATCTTGGTCATGATTTTGTTCTTCATGATTGCGGTGCGGGCCATGTCTTGCTATCCAATGGTACAGGTGTTCATTGAATGCTGATCTGATCTAAATACGCCACATCTAGAGTGGTCATTTCAACAACTCAGTGAATTGGTTGTAGAGAAATTCACTATTGAGTATTTCTATTGTGATGACTCTAAAACTCTGTCTACGGTTTGCTTGGATCGTCACTGCTGCAGACATTTGGAAATCTTGCGCTGCTGCATAAGAAATCCTCGTGAAACGGGGATGCATGCCTTCTCTGAGGATTTGTTCTTGGACCAAAACATTTAGGGAATCAAATGCTTGGTTCAATATCCTGGTAAGATTAAATTCAGGTGCAGGCTGATGCATTAAAGTAGCTGGAGGATTCTGGCTGAGCCAATCTGTGACTACATTATTCTTACCTATAATATGCTCTACTAAAAAATTAAACTGATTGAAAAATGCTTGCCATCAGACATACTTCCCGCGACCATCTTTCCGACCATGATCCTTTTCTCGAAAGGTCAGAAATCTAGTGCAATCGGTTACAACAATGAAATGTGGCAAGTGCAGAAGCTTAAGCATAAACTTCTCTAAGCATTTTTTAACAGCATAGATCTCTTTATCAGAGGAGATCCATTTCAGTACATCTGAGCTAAAAACTCCACTAGCAAACTCACACACATATTCAATATTATTTACAAGGCAAACAAGTACTCCTCCCCATGAGAGGTCTAAGGCATCGGTATAAACTTTCATGTTCTGAGACTTTGGGATGTGCAGTTTTGCTAGGGCAGCAACTTTAGCTTTGATTTTCTGGACTGCATCTGTATGTCATTTTTCCCAATGGAATGCTTTCTTCTTCTGGAGAAGTTCTTGCAAAAGGAATCTGTCTTCACCAGCGTTAGGATAAAAACTGTTTAAATAATTTAATAATCCCAAAAATGCTTACAACTTTGGTTTATCAAGTTGATCAGGGAAACCGATAACCTTTTCCTTGATGTGAGGCTAGATTTGCAGTTTGGAATCTCGGATCACCATTCTGAGGAAGTTGCATTTAGTTGTACATAACTAAATCTTTGTCTCTAAGAGAACTATTCCTGCACTTGAAGCCAGCTAAAAGAATGTGGAGAGATGAGTAGCATGCTCATCTAAAGAATTACTGAAAATAAGAATATCATCTATATATATACACAAAAATTTAGAAGTGCCGTCAAAAATTTTATCCATGTGCGCCTAGTAATATGCTGGCGCATTCATTAAGCTGAAAGGCATGACAGTCCATTGAAAGTGGCCAAAGGGGCAACTGAAAGCTGTCTTGGCTCTATCTTCTTCTTTGACTCTTATCTGATAAAAGCTGGATTTGCAGTCGAATTGACAAAAGTACTTACAGGCTACAACTTTTTCTAGTAAATAGCTTTTATCTGGAATGGGATATGGATATGGTTTTGTTATTGCATTTAATGGTCGATAGTTGATGACCATTCTTTTCTTACCCCTTTTCTATACTGAGTGCTTGTTAACCATTAAGGCATAACAACAATAAGGAGAGGTAGATTTTTCTATGAAACCATTAGCTTCCAGATCTTTAATCTGTGCTTCCATATCATTATAATCATGTGCTAGAATGGGAATCCGTTTCCCAATCTTCATGTGCTTGCCTTCAAGGATTTTTATTTCCATCTCGGGCATAGCTTTGTACCAAAATGGTTGGGGATTCTCCGAATAGATAGAGGACTTGATCCTTTAACCAATTTCTAAGATCTCAGTAGGGATTATCTCAGGGCTTTGAGTCATGGCACTTGGAAACTGTTCTGTGGCATAGATTAGCCTGGGTATTCTAAGCCTTTCATTCTCTATGGTGAACATGATACTTTTTGCAGTGGCACCATAGGGTGTATATCTATCTATGAAAGATCCTCCTTGTCCAATCTTCTTTCAATATCTTTGACAGAAACCTGCGATAGTAGACAGGGGCCGAATGGCTACGGCTTCACTATTTCACTAAAAAAAAAACTATTACAAACTTATTACAATATCTTTGTTTCAATTTCTGATTCACAGGATCCTTCGAAAAGGGCAAGTGAAGAGCATACTCTTTTACAAGGCTTTCATATGCAAGCTTTCTAAATTGTTTGGCGAATGCCACAAATTGCTTGAGATCATAGAGCTCCATTTTTAGCAACCATTTTTTGGATTCAAGTGCTCAATTGCCAACAGGCGGAGCAAACTCATCAATTAATAATCTAAATAATGCATTTAAAGAATCTGGCTGATTATGTACACGCTCGTATTGCTGAGCTTCTGGGATAGCATCCCACCAGAGACTAGTGATTCCCCATAAAAATTTTACTGCAAAGCAAGTGCTGCCTACTTGGTCAAGATGGGCCTGTATAACAAGAACTCGCATGGTATTGCACCAGGCGGCGATTTCATCTAAAGGGTTTAGCAGGTCATCTATATTGAGGTACCAAGGCTGCAAATGGATATGGGTGCGTTGCATAAGGGAATGACTGGGTGACTTTTTAATTGTTTTGAAAGAAGGGCCAAAAGATACTGAACAAAGAGGTTTGGACGAAGATTCGGCCTTTTGGTCTTCTTTGGATAGCCAACTGAGACTATCATCTAAGCTATCAATCTTTGAATCTATATTATCTACCTTTTTCTGAATATTATTTACAGTATCCTTGATGGATAGCACATCTCTACACAGGTCATCAAAATTTTTAAAGAAATGAGCATTAAATCTTAATACATAGTTTCTCTGTCGAAACTCATTAGAGGGATTATCATATGCAGCTGAGAAATACTGCATAGTTCCAGCTGGTTGTCTATGGACACCTTTTGGTGGTGGCCATCTTCCACCTCTGTATAGAGTGACTGTTTCTTCTGTGTAGAACTCAAGGTTGTCTTCTCTGGGAAGACTCATTAGTGTCGGGGGTAAATCATTGCCGGGATTTACCTCTTCATCTTCTATTAGAATGTGTCCAGTCTTTACAGATCTATGAGATGAGGACGTAGATGGTCTGGAAGGAGAAAGACGAGAAGAATGCATGGATAAGGATCTAGGCAAAATATTTATGGATCTGCCGTCACTTTGATGGACAGTGGCTTGACTTTTCATTCTGGGAGAGACATGCTTAAGCCAATCAAGTTTCCATTCTGATGGAACTTCGACTGTCTCGATATGTCCCTTTTGTAATTGGACTATACCACTTAATCTTCTTGCATATGGTAGGTTTTCTAAGATTTTGGGGTGGTTAGTATTGGTCATACTGTACAAAATAGAAATGTTTATAGATGCATACTGAAATTCTCCAAACATTTCAAGACCATACAAGGAAGTAAATAAACCCCAACAGTCTAAAGATCCATGCTTAACTTCTTTACAACCTCTGTCACGGACTGCAACAGAAAGGTTAGGACAAAACTCAAAACAAATAGTATCATCATTGAGTCGACCAAGGCTAGACAATTGACAGGAGTGTTTGAAACTGACTTGGCGATGATCACACAAGGCTAAATACAAAATTGGCTTTATATTACCAGGAATCAAGGGTCTAATATGTACTCTGATTAAGTTGAAATGAACAAATTTCACATCTTCATGTGACCTGATATAATTGATTTCTTTCTCAGGCAACAGGGAGAGTAAATTTGTTTGATAAGTCTTTTTGGGTTTATAGCAGAGTGTTAGCTCTACAGACTTGATTCTAGGTTTTACAAATGATAGATAAGTAGATGTATATAAAAACTTAGACTTAACTAACTCAGACTTTTTATACACACTAGAAGCCTTAATAGCCAGAGGTTTAAACATACTGGTTTCTTTTTCAAGATTTTCTTCTGTGACTTCAATGTCAGGACATTCTGACAGTTGATCTGGGACAAATGGAGGTAACTCATACATGCCTTCAAATTTGGATTCATTCACAAGTTCTACGGTAGATGTGGATGGTGCTTTTCCAAATTCCATTGTGGGGAGATTCAGGTTCTGGTAAGCGAGAAATTTTTGGTCAGGGAAAAAGGGATGCAGACATAAAGCGGCCTATGACAAAATGGGTGAACGGCTTGTGACTCGATGCAATGACTTCCCAAAGAAATTTTCAAAGCAGAGAACTCAAAAGATCTGATCCATGAAATAGGAAAATAAATCACAACTTACAGTAGTATTCTTGTAACTGATTCTAGATCTGTGTGGCTCTGATACCAATCTTTTTAATCTCGTCAGTAGACGGCTCTCCTTGTCCAATCTTCTTTCAATATCTTTGACAGAAACCTGTGATAGTAGGCAGGGGCCGAATGGCTACGGCTTCGCTATTTCACTCAAAAACTATTACAAACTTATTACAATATCCTTGTTTCAATTTTTGATTCACAGGATCCTTCGAAAAGGGCAAGTGAAGAGCATACTCTTTTACAAGGCTACTAGATTTTCACAATGAAATTTTTTTTGATGAAAATGCTAAGGCGAAAAGGCTTATTTATAGCAATAGAGAGGTCCTGCCTGCTCGCTGGCAAGGCAGTGTCTGTCTCGTCATGCTTTACAGCTCATAGCTACAGTGAGATACTATTAGACGCATTAGACCCATAGGATGATGATGGTGATGAAGGAATCATGGGTTGTGGGCCCAACATGTCTTCCACTTCGTTGACTAAGTCATCTTCGGATATAGGCTGGAAAAGGCACCTTATCTGGAATGTGCTTTGTAGGTACCAATGTCGGCAATTTCTCGTGTCACATGGCATATGGCACGGAGTGCAATGGAAATGTGATTCCCACTCAAGTTGTCGGCAAATTATTGTGTGCACTACCCTATCTTGGTCATGATTTTGTTCCTCATGAATGTGGTGTGGGCCATGTCTTGCTATCCAATGGTATAGGTGTTCATTGAATGCCGATCTGATTTGAATACACCACGTCCAAAGTGGTCATTTCAAGAGCTCAGTGAATTGGTTGTACATAAATTCACTATTGAGCCTTTGTATTGTGATGACTCCAGAATTTTGTCTGCGGTTTGCTTGAATCGTCACTACTGCAGACATTTGCAGGTCTTGTGCTGCTGCATAAGAAATCCTCATGAAACGGGGATGCATGCCTTCTCTAAGGATTTGTTCTTGGACCAAGACATTCAGAGAATCAAATGCTTGGTTCAGTATCCTGGTAAGATTGAATCTAGGTGCAGGCTGATGCATTAGGGTAGCTGGAGGATTTCTGACTGAGCCAATCTGCTGATTACATTCTTTTTACCTATAATATGCTCTACAAAAAAATTAAACTGATTGAAAAAATGCTTGCCATCGGACATATTTCCCGTGACCATCTTTTCGACCATGATCCTTTTCTCGAAAGGTCAGAAATCTAGTGCAATCGGTTACAACAATGAAATGTGGCAGGTGCAAGAAGCTTGAGCATAAACTTCTCTAAGCATTTTTTAACAGCATAGATCTCTTTATCAGAGGAGATCCATTTTAGTACATCTGAACTAAAAACTCCACTAGAAAACTCACACACATATTCTATATTATTGTACAAGGCAAACAAGTACTCCTCCCCATGAGAGGTCTGAGGCATCGGTGTAGACTTTCATATTCTGAGACTTTGGGATGTGCAGTTCTGGCAAGGTAGCAACCTTGGCTTTGATCTTTCTGGACTGCATCTGTATGTCATTTTTCTCGACGGAATGCTTTTTTCTTCTGGAGAAGTTCTTGCAAAAGAAATTTGTCTTCACCAGCGTTAGGATAAAAACTATTTAAATAATTCAATAATCCCAAAAATGCTTGCAATTTTGGTTTATCAAGTTGTTCAGGAAAACCGATGACCTTTTCCTTGATATGAGGCTGGATTTGCAATTTAGAATCTCAGATCACCATTCTGAGGAAGTTGCATTCAGTTGTACATAACTAAATTTTTGTCTCTGAGAGAACTATTCCTGCATTTGAAGCCAGCTGAAAGAATGTGGAGAGATGAGTAGCATGCTCATCTAAAGAATTACTGAAAATAAGAATATCATCTATATATACACACAAAAATTGAGAAGTGCCACCAAAAATTTTATCCATGTGCGCCTGGTAATATGCTGGCGCATTCATTAAGCCGAAAGGCATGACAGTCCATTGAAAGTGGCCAAAGGGGCAACTGAAAGTTGTCTTGGCTCTATCTTCTTCTTTGACTCTTATCTGATAAAAGCCAAATTTGCAGTCGAATTGTGAGAAGTATTTACAGGCTGTGACCTTTTCAAGTAAATAGCTTTTATCTAGGAATGGGATATGGATATGGTTCTATTATTGCATTTAATGGTCGATAATTGATGACCATTCTTTTCTTACCTCTTTTTTGTTCAGAATGCTTATTAACCATAAAGGCATAACAGCAATAAGGAGAGGTAGATTTTTCTATGAAACCATTAGCTTCCAGATCTTGGATCTGTGCTTCCATATCATTGTAATCCTGTGCTGGAATGGGAATCCGTTTCCCAATCTTCATGTGCTTGCCTTCAAGGATTTTGATTTCCATCTCGGGCATAGCTTTGGACCAAAACTGTTGGGGGTTCTCTGAACAGATAGAGGACTTGATCCTTTCACCTATTTCTAAAATCTCAGCAGGGATTATCTCAGGGCTTTGAGTCATGGCACTTGAAAACTGTTCTATGGCATAAATAAGGCTGGGTATTCTAAGCCTTTCATTCTCTATGGTGAACATGATACTTTTTGCAATAGCACCATAGGGTGTATATCTATCTATGAAAGATCCTCCTAAAAGAATATCAATGGGCATCTTCTCTAAAGCAAAGAAATCACAATGGAATATTTTATTTTGGATACGCAGAGGTTGCTGATGTTTATACTTATTGCAGGTAAAACTATTCCCCTAAATGTCTATGCTCTTGTAAGCAAGATTCTCATCTAGTGTCTTCCAATCACTAATGAGTTGAGGTTTAGCAAAGGATAAAGAAGCTCCTGTGTCTACTTGTGCATCAAATAGTCTGCCATTTATTTCTAGAGTGAAAAAATGAGCAAATCTACCATTAATTAAATGGTTCAGATAGGCAGGCTGTGGTAATTCCAGAGAAAGAATGCTGGTACATACCAGCTTTTGTCTTCTTGGGTCTTGCACGATGATAGGTTCTGTGTAGATTTCTTCTTCAGGTTTAGGTACTGCTTCTTCTTCCTCTTGTTGATTACTGCATTCTCTAGGGCAGTAATCTTGGTTGGAGTAAAAGATACTGCCGACTTCATCCTCTTCATAGCCATCATCCCATCTTGGGTTTGCTACTAAAATAGGTTCTTCTGCAGGCATGATTTGTTCCCAAATGGGCTCTCTGATTTCTTTCAGCGGCTCTCTATTGGTGAACTTGTTCTTTAGCCAGGAGTCGCTGGGCTTGAATTGACTTGGATAATGCACAGGAGGATGTTGTGGTCTGTGCATCATCGGTGGTTGTCTTGGCTGTGAGGGCTGTCTCCCTCTGGATGATTCTCCTCTTGAAAATCCTCTTCCTCTAGGCTTTTCTGGTCTTTCTGGAACTTCATGGTGATTTCATGACTAGGGTCCATATGCTTCATATGATGGATTATGTCTGCTTGGCCTGTATGGGCGTGATCCTCTTTGCATATTTGTCATTGTTTTCTCCAGATCATCAGCAAGTGATTCTAGCTCGGCTGCATCTTCGTCATCATCAGATACTTCATCTGGAAGATCTTCAAGAGTTGGTTCATAAATATCTTCTTGGAGATAAAGATCGTCATCTGTATCAACTATATCCCACCATGCTGCTGCGTTAGAGGAAAAAATAGCTTTAACTGCGGGATTTTTGTAGGAGCAGTTAGGAGCAATATGGCCAGGCTTGCGATAGATGTAGCAAATGGGTTTATTAGAAGGAGGTCGTGCTATATGGCATTTCTTCAAGAAATGATGAGGAGGTGCATAGTAATACTTTTTAGGGAAGGAGTGGCGCTTATAAGAAAGTTGCTGGCGTCGCTGCTTCTGGTGTCGGCGAGGTTGCACATAGGGTCAACAGCCAAATGGGGCTATTTCAAGGAAAACTGGAGCAATTTGAGAGGCTTGGTGCTTGCTTAATTTTTGCATGGACTTAGTCTCAGAGACTAAAGTCATAATATTTTGCTGCGTAAAATCAATAACATCTGAGAGAGCAAGTTCTTCGATCGTAAGACCTTTTAGGTCGATGTAAGAGAGAACTCTGTCAATCAGATTATAAGGCATAACATGCAAGAAATTGAAACAAGGATATTTTAATAAGTTTGTAATAGTTTTTTTGAGTGAAATAGTGAAGCCGTGGCCATTCAGCCCCTGCCTACTATTGCAAGTTTCTGTCAAAGATATTGAAAGAAGATTGGACAAGGAGAGCCGTCTACTGACGAGATAAAAAGATTGGTATCAGAGCCACACAGATCTAGAATCAGTTACAAGAATACTACTGTAAGTTGTGATTTATTTTCCTATTTCGTGGATCAAATCTTTTGAGTTCTCTACTTTGAAATTTTCTTTGGGAAGTTATTGCATCGAGTCACAGGCCGTTCACCCATTTTGTCATAGGCTGCTTTATCTCTGCATCCCTTTTTCCCTGACCAGAAATTTCTCTCTTACCAGAACCCGAATCTCCCCACAATGGAATTTGGAAAAGCACCATCCACATCTACCGTAGAACTTGTGAATGAATCTGAATTTGAAGGTATGTATGAATTACCTCCATTTGTCCCAGATCAAATGTCAGAATGTCTTGACATTGAAGTCACAGAAGAAAATCTTGAAAAAGAAACCAATATGTTCAAGCCTTCGGCTATTAAGGCTACTAGTGTGTATAAAAAGTCTGAGTTAGTTAAGTCTAAGTTTTTATATACATCCACTTATCTATCATTTGTCAAACCCATAATCAAGTCTGTAGAGCTAACACTCTGCTATAAACCCAAAAAGACTTATCAAACAAATTTACTCTCCCTATTGCCTGAGAAAGAGATCAATTATATCAGGTCACATGAAGATGTGAAATTTGTCCATTTCGGTTTAATCAGAGTACATATTAGACCCTTGATTCCTGGTAATATAAAACCAATATTGTATCTAGCTTTGTGTGATCGTCGCCAAGTCAATTTCAAACACTCTTGTCAATTGTCTAGCCTTGGTCGACTCAATGATGATACTATTTGTTTTGAGTTTTGTCCTAACCTTTCTATTGCAGTCCGTGATAGAGGTTGTAAAGAAGTTAAGCACGGATCTTTAGACTGTTGGGGTTTATTTACTTCATTATATGGTCTTGAAATGTTTGGAGAATTCCAATATGCATCCATAAACATTTCTGTTTTGTATAGTATGACCAATACTAACCACCCCAAAATCTTAGAAAACCTGCCATATGCAAGAAGATTAAGTGGTACAGTCCAGTTACAAAAGGGACATATCGAGACAGTCGAAGTTCCATCAGAATGGAAACTTGATTGGCTTAAACATGTCTCTCCCAGAATGAAAAGTCAAACCACTGTCCATCAAAGTGACGGCAGATCTATAAATATTTTACCTAGATCTTTGTCCATGCATTCTTCCCGTCTTTCTCCTTCCAGACCATCTACGTCCTCATCTCATAGATCTGTAAAGACCAGACACATTCTTATAGAAGATGAAGAGGTAAATCCCAGCAATGATTTACCCCCGACACTAATGAGTCTTCCCAGAGAAGACAGCCTTGAGTTCTACACAGAAGAAACAGTCACTCTATACAGAGGTGGAAGATGGCCACTGCCAAAAGGTGTCCACAGACAACCAGCTGGAACTATGCAGTATTTCTCAGCTGCATATGATAATCCCTCTAATGAGTTTCGACAGAGAAACTTGTATCAAGATTTAATGCTCATTTATCTAAAAATTTTGATGACCTATGTAGAGATGTGCTATCCATCAAGGATACTGTAAATAATATTCAGAAAAAGGTAGATAATATAGATTCAAAGATTGATAGCTTAGATGATAGTCTCAGTTGGCTATCCAAAGAAGACCAAAAGGTTGAATCCTCGTCCAAACCTCTTTGTTCAGTATCTTTTGACCCTTCTTTCAAAACAATTAAAAAGTCACCCAGTCATTCCCTTATGCAACGCACCCATATCCATTTGCAGCCTTGGTACCTCAATATAGATGACCTGCTAAACCCTTTAGATGAAATCACTGCCTGGTGCAATACCATGCGAGTTCTTGTTATACAGGCCCATCTTGACCAAGTAGGCAGCACTTGCTTTACAGTAAAATTTTTATGGGGAATCACTAGTCTTTGGTGGGATGCTATCCCAGAAGCTCAGCAATACGAGCGTGTACATAATCAACCAGATTCTTTACATGCATTATTTAGATTATTGATTGATGAGTTTTCTCCACCTGTCGGCAATCGAGCACTCGAATCCCAAAAATGGTTGCTAAAAATGGAGCTCTGTGATCTCAAGCAATTTGAGGCATTTGCCAAACAATTTATAAAGCTTGCATATGAAAGCCGTTGTTCCACATCCACAGAAGTCAAGCTAAAATTCTTGCATGCTATGCCTTATAATCTGATTGACAAAGTTCTCTCTTACATCGACCTAAAAGGTCTTACGATCGAAGAAATTGCTCTCTCAGATGTTATTGATTTTACACAGCAAAATATTATGACTTTAGTCTCTGAGACTAAGTCCATGCAAAAATTAAGCAAGCACCAAGCCTCTCAAATTGCTCGAGTTTTCCCTGAAACAGCCCCATTTGGCTGTAGACCCTATGTGCAACCTCGCTGACATCAAAAGTAGTGACGCCGACAACTTTATTATAAGTACTTCTCCTTCCCTAAAAAGCATTCCTATGCACCTCCTCATCGTTTCCTGAAGAAATGCCATACAGCACGACCTCCTTCCAATAAACCCATTTGCTACATTTGTCGCAAGCCTGGCCATATTGCTCTTAACTGCTCCTGCAAAAATCCCACAGTTAAAGCTATTTTTTCCTCTCACACAGCAGCGTGGTGGGATATGGTTGATGCAGATGAAGATCTTTATCTCCAAGAAGATATTTATGAACCAACTCTCGAAGATCTTCCCGATGAAGTATTTGATGATGACGATGATGCAGCCGAGCTAGAATCACTTGCTGATGATCTTGAGCAGCCAATGTCAAATATGCAAAGAGGATCACGCCCATACAGGCCAAGCAGACATAATCCATCATATGAAGCATATGGACCCTAGTCACGAAATCACCATGAAGTTCCAGAAAGACCAGAGAAGCCTAGAAGAAGAGGATTTCCAAGAGGAGAACCATCTAGAGGGAGATAGCCCTCACAGCCGAGACAACCACCGATGATGCACAGACCACAACATCTTCCTGTGCATTATCCAAGTCAATTCAAGCCCAACGACTCCTGGCTAAAGAACAAATTCACTAACAGAGAGCCCGTGAAAGAAATCAGAGAGCCCATTTGGGAACAAATCATGCCTGCAAAAGAACCTGTTTTAGCAGCAGACCCATGATGGGATGATGGCTATGAAGAAGATGAAGTCGGCAGTATCTTTTACTCTGACCAAGATTACTGTCCTGGTGAATGCAGTAATCAACAAGAAGAAGAAGAAGCAGAACCTGAACCTGAAGAAGAAGTCTACACAGAGCCTATCATCATGCAAGATCCAGGAAGACAAAATTTGGTATGTACCAACATTCCTTCTCTGGAATTACCACAGCCTGCCTATTTGAACCATTTAATTAATGGTAGATTTGCTCAATTTTTCACTCTAGAAATAAATGGTAGACTAGTTGATGCACAAGTAGACACAGGAGCTTCTTTATCCTTTGCTAAACCTCAACTCATCAGTGATTGGAAGACACTAGATGAGAATCTTGCTTATAAGAGAATAGACATTCAGGGGAATAGTTTTACCTGCAATAAGTATAAACATCAGCAACCCCTGCGTATTCAAAATAAAATCTTCCATTGTGATTTCTTTGCTTTAGAGAAGATGCCTATTGATATCCTTTTAGGAGGATCTTTCATAGATAGATATGCACCCTATGGTGCCACTGCAAAAAGTATCATGTTCACCATAGAGAATGAAAGGCTTAGAATACCCAGACTAATCTATGCCACAGAACAGTTTCCAAGTGCCATGACTCAAAGCCCTGAGATAATCCCTGCTGAGATCTTAGAAATTGGTGAAAGGATCAAGTCCTCTATCTGTTCAGAGAATCCCCAATAGTTTTGGTCCAAAGCTATGCCCGAGATGGAAATAAAAATTCTTGAAGGCAAGCACATGAAGATTGGGAAACGGATTCCCATTTCAGCACAGGATTATAATGATATGGAAGCACAGATCAAAGATCTGGAAGCTAATGGTTTCATAGAAAAATCTACCTCTCCTTATTGTTGTTATGCCTTCATAGTTAACAAGCACTCAGAATAGAAAAGGGGTAAGAAAAGAATGGTCATCAACTATCGACCATTAAATACAATAACAAAACCATATCCATATCCCATTCCAGATAAAAGCTATTTACTAGAAAAAGTTGCAGCCTGTAAGTACTTCTCTCAATTCGACTACAAATCCGGCTTTTATCAGATAAGAGTCAAAGAAGAAGATAGAGCCAAGACAGCTTTCAGTTGCCCCTTTGGCCACTTTCAATGGATTGTCATGCCTTTCAGCTTAATGAATGCGCTAGCATATTACCAGGCGCACACGGATAAAATTTTTGGTGGCACTTCTCAATTTTTGTGTGTATATATAGATGATATTCTTATTTTTAGTAATTCTTTAGATGAGCATGCTACTCATCTCTCCACATTCTTTCAGCTGGCTTCAAGTGCAGGAATAGTTCTCTCAGAGACAAAGATTTAGTTATGTACAACTGAATGCAACTTCCTTGGAATGGTGATCCGAGATTCCAAACTACAAATCCAGCCTCACATCAAGGAAAAGGTTATCGGTTTCCCTGTGCAACTTGATAAACCAAAGTTGCAAGCATTTTTGGGATTATTAAATTATTTAAACAGTTTTTATCCTAATGCTGGTGAAGATAGATTCCTTTTGCAAGAACTTCTCCAGAAGAAGAAAGCATTCCGTTGGGAAAAATGACATACAGATGCAGTCCAGAAAATCAAAGCTAAAGTTGCTACCCTACCAGAACTGCACATCCCAAAGTCTCAGAACATGAAAGTTTATACCAATGCCTCAGACCTCTCATGGGGAGGAGTACTTGTTTGCCTTGTAAATAATATTGAATATGTGTGTGAGTTTTCTAGTGGAGTTTTTAGCTCAGATGTACTGAAATGGATCTCCTCTGATAAAGAGATCTATGCTGTTAAAAAATGCTTAGAGAAGTTTATGCTTAAGCTTCTGCACTTGCCACATTTCATTGTTGTAACCAATTGCACTAGATTTTTGACCTTTCGAGAAAAGGATCATGGTCGGAAAGATGGTCACGGGAAGTATGTCTGATGGCAAGCATTTTTTAATCAGTTTAATTTTTTAGTAGAGCATATTATAGGTAAGAATAATGTAGTCACAGATTGGCTCAGCCAGAATCCTCCAGCTACTTTAATGCATCAGCCTGCACCTGGATTTAATCTTACCAAGATACTGAACCAAGCATTTGATTCTCTAAATGTTTTGGTCCAAGAACAAATTCTTAGAGAAGGCATGCATCCCCATTTCACGAGGATTTCTTATGCAGCATGCAAGATTTACAAATGTCTGCAACAATGACGATCCAAGCAAACCGCAGACAGAATTCTAGAGTCATCACAATAGAAAGACTCAATAGTGAATTTATCTACAACCAATTCACTGAGTTGTTGAAACGACCACTCTGGATGTGGCGTATTCGGATCAGATCGGCATTCAATGAACACCTGTACTGCTGGATAGCAAGACATGGCCCACACCGCATTCATGAAGAACAAAATCATGACCAAGATACGGTAGTGCATACAATAATTTGCCGACAACTTAAGTGGGAATCTCATTTCCATTGCACTCTGCGCCATATGCCATGTGACACGGGAAATTGCCGACATTGGTACCTACAAAACACATTCCAAATAAGGTGCCTTTTTCAGCCTATATCTGAAGATAACCTAGTCGATGAAGTGGAAGACATGTTGGGCCCACAACCCATGATTCCTTCATCACCATCATCATCCTATGGGTCTAATGCATCCAATAGTATCTCACTGTAGCTATGAGCTGTAAAGCATGATGAGACAGACACCGCCTTGCCAGCGAGTAGGCAGGACCTCTCTATTGTTATAAATAAGCCCTTCTGCCTTAGTATTAGCATTGAAAAATTTTCATTGTGAAAATATAGTAGCCTTGTAAAAGAGTATGCTCTTCACTTGTCCTTTTCAAAGGATCCTGTGAATCAGAAATTGAAACAAGGATATTGTAATAAGTTTGTAATAGTTTTTTTTGAGTGAAATAGTGAAGCCGTAGCCATTCGGCCCCTGCCTACTATCGCAGGTTTCTATCAAAGATATTGAAAGAAGATTGGACAAGGAGAGCCGTCTACTGACGAGATAAAAAGATATTTTAAATAAATTGGAGTTGATACATGCATGGGATGGTACATGTAATTTAGTGGTGAGATCTATTTTTGATCAGATGCTACACCAAGACTTAACTAACTTCAATTATAGTCTACAAGGATTAACTTTAGAAGACATTGAGGCTAGTTAAGTTTAGCAAGAAAGAAGGCCATAAAAGTACAAATATTCTAGGTTGGCTTTAGAGCCACAAAAGTTGAGCATGCAAATTTACTAGCATAAGTAAATATAGTGAATAGATCATCTCTTCTTAAGATGAGCATAATAAGGGCACAAAATGCTATGAGATATAAACACTAGCAATAACTAGAGGGAAAGAATAATTATAGATTAAATCTAACTACAAGTTTAGCAAGTACATCAACTTCAACTTTGACTTTAGCTCAAGCTACCGCTTCAGTGCCTACCATGAAAATAAGTAGTGTCATGCAGTCATTGAGCAAGCCTTAGTTAAAGTATAATTTTGTATATAATTTTGCATGCAATATTTATTCAACATAACCATATCTAGTTAAGCTTCATTACATTCATGTTATAATTAACTAAATTTATTTTCACAACACACACACATTACATGACTATTTGTAGTTTATAAATTATAACATGCAATTTTTAAAGTAGAACTGAACATAAGTTCTGTTTATCCAAAATGTAATATAAAGCTTTACTAAATGTGGAGGATGAGGAGACCCCTTACATAAGTATTTAAATACATTTAAAACCCTCTTTTAAAGGGTTTGAGTTTTTACCAATGTAGAAATAAATTGAGTCATTGATTATCATGTGATTGTGTTTATTCTCTCTTCTTCCTTTTCTATGTTAAGAGTTTAGCTTCTTTATCTATATCAATTCAATAATTTTGAAGTGTGAAAATGTTACAGATAATCCTAGTTATTGTAATTGATGTGTGATAATGTTATATGTGAAAAATATATTGAATATTAGTAAATTTCATTGATTTAAGAAATTAGTTTAGACTGTGTTGATATTATAAAGTGTGCAGGAGCATCTCCTTTTAGTATAGTATTTTAGCCATGTGTTATGGCTACTATAGATATCTTTCTAGTATAATTTTTAATCTCTCCACTAAGAGTGTGATAATAAAACTCTAAAGAGATACACGTTTAGATAAGGCCACTAAAATTTATATACCTACTTCCCCAGACTACTTAACTGTGTTTGTTTATGAGTGTGAAACATTTACAAATGGAAAACACTAGTTTTATAGATACTCATCCACCATAGAAAGTGTTTTGGAAGGGACCTTTTAACAACACATGACCTTATTTATGCCTTACTTTTCCCTCCTTTATGAGTTTATTTTTAGATCTACCCATCACAGAGTAATTATCCACCCAACCAACTTACTTAGTGTTTACTTTATTTTAGATTTAACACATCCATCCATATACATGGTTAAATAACCTTCAAGTTCAACCTACTATTACACCAATTTATTTTTTTGAACACATACCTATAAATCATGACCTAGAGTGAAACTTCACTACCATATCTATCCTTAAATGATATAGGCTACCTCATTCAAATTTTATGGTGTGCATAAAACCCACATCAATAGAAACATAAAGTTGGCACTAGAAAGAGGGAACGCTAATGTGTTTTCTCAATAGTATAGGTTAGTCACTATGTAGATTTTCATTGGGGATGCTTATAAGATTAACAAGGTATAGGGCCCAAGCTATCTTTTTGTTATCACCTTTATCAAATCATAGGAGGCCTGGACTAGTATCGATCATCCCTGAGGTATACCATGCTAGGACACCTTCACGACTGAGAAACATCCAACTTATCAATTGTCTTATGGCTCAACCTTGGTTAGTCAGATCTATTATTTCCATCCTTGGAGATTAACATAATTTACCAAAGAATCCATAGAAATACTTTCCTACATTTCCCCCCTCACGTGTGAGAATGGAAATAGAGGATACTGATTCTTTTAAGGATGCTATAAATGTCACAGATGAAGATGTTGCCTATAGACTTTTCCCATTCACTCTACAATGATTGGTATCTAAAATTTTATGAAACTTCCATCACCTCATGAAATACATGTCAAAATACTTTCCTTGCAAAATTTTGTAAATTTAGTAATCTAAGTTTGGTGTATCAGGATTTCACTAGCATGAAGATGGAGCCCAATGAGTCAATAAGAGCCTTTAATGAAAGATTTTAGAAGATGTACACTTTGATAAACATGGAATACAAAAAAAAGAACATATTTCACTTGAGATGTATAAGAATGCCTTGGATATAATCACTAAGGCATTTATAAGGAGAGCTACTACCACCAATAATTTATCCTTAGCATATAAATAAGCTATCAACATTTATAAATAGCTCAATTATTAGACATTAGGGGCCTAAACATTCAATAATGGTTTTTTATATTTGAATCCAATTTTTCATGCTAATTAGAATGTATCTACATTCAATTAAAATTAGTTTTACATTTTGCCTCCCATGACATAAAAATCAACTAATCAAAATTGTGGTTTCCTAAACAATCAAGCACAAAGGATTGCCCATTAATAGAACTAGCAAAATCAACATCTGACTCACTCCATCACAACAACCGCTTAGGGTATAAACTCTACCAAAGTTAAATTGGATTATATACAAATAATGGTCCAAAATTTGAGAAATGACTTCTTGAATATTTTAAAAAGGATGGGCAATACCACCAATTAGAACTATAACTATAATTTTGAGTTTTTAAGATATAACAGGCCCTTCAATAGACCCACCAGTAATGTAGAAAAATAATAGTCCACTAAGCTACCAAAAATAAATATCATGGGGACAACTTTGTATAATTGGTATAGAGTTCATAACACATCACAACATGGGGAATTAGACTGTGTGGATTTCTATGTAACATTTTAATTTTTTTCAAAGGAAAATGGTCAAACATGATCAAATGATGAATCCCCTACATCTTCCTCATGAATTTGGCCCTTAAATTTTAGCTATGGTCTTTAAAACTTATGAGTTTCCCCTCCCTAGTGAATAAGACAATGTTACAAAGGATAATTCTAATGAATTGTAAGTATTTTAGTAGCTCAATAGGAATAATTACAATTTGAGAAATAGACAACCTCTCACTACTTCTACTCCTCCTAACAATATCATTATCCCTTGAATCCTAAATCTGATAATAATCCCCCTCCCCCAAAAGGGAATGATTAGACTCAACATAGATAAGAATAGATTAAGGGAGGATATAATATTTTTTAGGATATGAAAAAGATCAAGGTTAATATTAACCTCCATAAACTGGCATAAATCATAGAACATAAGGATCTCTTATGGATGCTTATCATAGAAAATGCAAAAATGGCCAACACAAATTCCATATACAAAGTAAGCTTGAGGTTATCCCTTTATTTCTAACCATTTGGGCATTTGGAAAAAATATACACAATTGTTTGGTGGATTTTAGAGCTTCATCTACTATGATGCCAACCTCCATTTTACAAAAGCTTGGTTTGATCCCAAGTCCATAAAAGAGGACTATTTTATAGTTGGATAAAATAGTAGTACCTATGATAGGATAAATTAATGATCTATGCATCTAAGTTGCATCATAACCTTGAGTGTAGATGAATATCAACATACTAGTAGTAGATATTCATGAAGATATGGGCTACTATTGATCAGATATTGGGCAAAGATACTCAACGGATACATTTCCATATACTTCTCTCATATTTGTATGCCATTGATATTGATAACCAAATTATAATTAATAGGGATCCAAGGATGAAACACCCTATTATAGAGTATAACACTGCTAATGAAGAAGTATGCTACAAATCTCCTAATCTTGGAATTTATACATTTACTTCAAAACATGAAATGCAAGAAGAAGTGCATGGCCCTTCCCAATTATGGACCCTCCATTTTAATGAATCAAGATCCAAGCAAGGATAAAGTGTTGGCATTGAGGTAATCAATCCATGAGGGAAAAATTACCTAGTGGCATATAGGCTCTAATTCCCATGTACCAATAACATAGCAGAGTATGAAGCCCTAATTTTGGGATTACAATTTTCTGTCAAGAACAACATCAAGGAACTACTGGTATATGGAGACTTAGAATTGGTGATCAACTAGGTCAAAAATAAGTATCAATGTAAGTTTTCATACTTAAATAGATACAAACATAGAGCCTATGATTTAATCAATTCATTTGAGGCCTTTAATATAGTGGCCATTTTAAGATAGAAAAACCAAGATACTAATTGATTGGATACTTTAAAATAAAAAATTCACCCCTATAAGAGTTAAAAGTGTAAGAGTTATTCATCAAGCTAGTACCTAGTCCATAAGTATTAGACAATATTGATAATTTTTAAATGTTTGATGATGTTTAATAGATTATCCAATTTTAGATCAATTCAGGATAATTTGAGTCCCAAATAATTGATGATGAGGAAATAATACATATATGCCATGAGGAATTAGATGAAGAGGATGTCATAAAACTAAAGGAAAATAATCTCTAACTGGGAATTGTTGCCTTGAAAATAACCTTTGTTATGGATCCTCAAGTGCAAAAATAAAGCTAACTCAAGGTTAATGAGTCTGAGTTCAACCTTGAGAATTTGGATAATGAAAGAAACTTACATCTTGTCAATATTATTTTAAACTACACTCCAGATGAGAGATAAAGGTTCAAGGACCTGATCATTAGATATAAATATGTGATTTCATGGACATATGATGATTTTAGGATCTTTAATCCTAAAGATATCACCCATACAATTCCTGTCAAGCTAGACCATAAGCCATTCAGGTAGAGAAAAAGACTGGTTAATCATATCTTGGAACCTTTAATCCAGAAGGAGGTAGAGAAGTTGTGCAGTTATAGGATAGTGTTTCTTATCAGTATTGAATTTGGATGGCTAATCTAGTTTTAGTTAGAAAAATGAATGGTGAAATTAGGTTATGTGTTGATGTCATGAATCTTAACAAAGCTTATAAGAATGATAACTATCCTCTACCCTCATTATATGAGGTGATCCATAATGAAATCATTTATAATATGGTGTCTTTCTTAGATGGATTTTTAGGGTATATTCAAGTTCTAGTTGAATCATAGGATATAAGGAAAACTACATTCACCACAAAGTAGAGAACTTATGCATATAAATGGATGCCCTTTAGCCTGATCAATGTAGGAGCTACTTTCAAAGAGGTATGAATAATTCATTATAAGGGTTAATAGGTAAATGTATAATCATATACATGGATAATCTCACTATTTTCTCCAAAAATAGAGCTAATTACATAGACCATCTATAGTCTATATTTGAAAAAATCAAGAAATTTGGTATCTCACTAAACCCCAAAAAGAACATATTTGGTGTTACCAAATGCAAGTTGTTGGGCCAAATTATCACCAAATATGGGATCACCATTGACCTAGACAAAATTTAGGAGATTTTAAAAATAATTTTCTGCAACATAAAAAATGAGCTTAAGTTCTTCTTTGGAAAGATTAATTTTGTAAGTAAATTTATATCAAGATTTGTAGAAATTGTCAGACCTCTAAATGTAATGCTTAGACAAGATGCCAAAGTAGAATGGACACATGAAGCCAAGAAGTATTTCCAATACATAAAAAATGCTATATCATAGTCCCCAATATTATTAATCATTTATTTTGATAAGGACTTACTCCTATACTCATTTGCTTCAAAACATACAATCAATGTTATACTCACATAAAAGGAGGAGAATGAACACCCTATTACTTTCATGAGAATGAAATTTAATAACATAGAGATTAAATAATCCTTGATTAATAAATATATATTTTCCCCTATCAAAGTGGTAAATAATTTTTGACACTACATTCTAAAAAAAAGACCATTGTTATTGTAATAAATCCTATCATTAGGCTTAAATTTGGATAAACTAAGTTGGGAGAGTGTAGGGGAAAGTGGAAGGTGAAATTTAAAGAGTTTGACATTGAGATCAAACCTGATAAGATCATTATGGGAAAAGGCATTATTTAGTTGATGAGTGAACTAGACCCATGTATCACCATCGAAGAATTTTGCACAACATTGTTTTCCCAAGAAGAATGGTATTTTGATATCATTCAGTTCTTACTCACTGAAACATGTCCCCAAGGACTTAAAAGAGAGAGAAATAGAGCCTTAAGGCTCAATGATAATCATTATATGATCATAAATGGAATTATCTATAGGAATAACTATGAATGCATTTATTTTAGATGTGTATCATGTGATTAAGCCTAAGAGATTCTGGAAAACCTACATCAAAATATTGGTAGTGGTCACCCATATGGTAATGCTACAACAAATAAAATCCTTAGAATGGGTTATTATTGGTCAATAGTTTTAAAGGATGCTCACTCCCATGTAAGGACATGCCATAAATTCTAAGTTTTTGACAAAAAGATAAGTGAAAATAGTAATGCCACTACAACCCATAATCAAGGGTAAACCATTTCCCAATGGGACTTAGATTTCATTAGTGTTATCAACCTAAAATAATTAGTTGGGAATAAATTTGTACTTATCACTAAAGATTTTTCACTAGATGGACTAAACCAGTAGCCAAAAAGAATTTTAAATAAAAAGATGTGCTCAATTTCCTTGAGGAACATATCACAAATAAGTTCAGTACTCCTATTTCATTAGTTTGTGACAATGGGCCAACATTTCAATTAGTTGTATTCCCAATCATTCTTAAGTTAGAAACATATCAGTATATATAGGAATACATGGAACCCAATGGGAGGATAGAGTCCAAATTTTTAGACAACAAAGAAATGGAGAATTCTAGGATTCAATCCCTATAAAATTCTTGTAGGCATCAAGATATCATCAAGAGATGGTTCGATAAGAGAGGAAAATCCAAATCATTCAAGATATATGACCTTGTGCTTCTATGAGATAAATCCCATGAAAATAAAGGATAACATGAAAATTTCACCTCACTATGGAGAGGACCTTATATGATCTCTAAAATATTGGGTAAAAATTATTTTTGTTTGAAGGACATCTAAGGTAATGAATTGACATATTTGATCAATAGACAATTTATTAAGCATTACTTCATGGCTGCCCCATCTAGAGATGTCTTTGAGTAATAAAGGGTGTCCTAATAGAGGTAGGGGTAGGTTATATTTGATTTATTATTTATTTTCCTACTTTTAGTCATTTTTTAGAATAGTTTTCACTTTATAGATTATTCATTCTTACATTCTGCATTTTGCTTTGCTTAGTCTAGTTCCTTGTTTGTTTTAGGTAGTTTTTCTTTTTGTAGAATAGCTTTCTTTTTATTTCATTGCAATATGATTGATCACTCTTAGTATAACCAAGAAATAACCTATTTTAGTGGTGTCTTGAATCCATGTTTTAAATTCAACTTGAATCAGTGGGTGTTACACCTTGTACATCAAAATTTCTAATCTAAGTAAATAATGAGAGAGTTAACCATGATAATGTTATGATTATAGTGATTCCACAAAGTATATAAAATATTCTCCCAAATTTATGGCATTTATTTTCATATTTCAACCCATTTCCATTAGAATTACTTATTGAAACTAATCTATTAATGAAAATTATGGAAGCTTACTATGTATGATAGGTCTTTAGAATTATCACTATTTAGGTTAAATTATTCATCATTATGGACATTTTGGTCTTCAATATTTTTTCATTGCAACATTTTTGTTTTTGGTAGTTCATCTTCAAAATTTTGGTCTTTGGTAACTTTTTTAGTCTATAACTTTTGATTGGGAGCTTTCATTCAAGATTTTCTATTAGGTAACTTTTGTGTTGATAAAACATTCTTCAGATCCTTTTATTCAGCACCTCTTATTTGGCATCTTTATTTCAAGAACTTTTGGTCTCAAAAAACTTTTGGTCTTTGAAAACTTTTAGTCTTCAAGAACTTTCTCTTTGTCATATTTCATTCAGTAACTTTTGGTTGGAACTTTCATCCTCAATAACTTCCTCTAATAAATCTTCTCGAATGACAATTTAGTCTTCAAGAAAAGTGTTCAGCATTTTGGTTTTCGAGAAAATTTTCACAAATCTTCCCAAAGAAAATTTTGGTCTTCTAAATATTTTGTTTGGAACTCTTAGCTCACAAAATAAAATTATTCATCTTAAACACAAGTGTTGATGCCTGACTAAACTATGAAATTATAAGTGTCAAAAGAGGATCACCATGGAAATCCTTAAATGAGTAAGCATCCTTCATAACATGTCCACTAGGATAAGGTAGTCAAGATAAAATTATATAAAGATGAAAATCTTGGATACATTGGTGATTAATGGCACATGAACTGAACTTGAATACTAAAAGGCTATAACCTTGAGTTGGTAACTGAATTCATGTCCATTGACTGTTAATAAGATCAAGTGAATATTTCCCTCTATTAATTCAAGTCCTAGTTTCATTAAAACCAGCTATTATTTATTTAATAAGAGTTACAAACCACTATTAATAAGATATTTAATTCTACCATCACTAAGAACTAATGATGGCATCTTCATCTAGGGAATACAGGGGAGCCTAGGCAACATCTAGATTCTCTTTCAAGGACTGAAAAAAATACATGAATACATTTTTTGATTCATCAGTATTTGATGGTACCTACACCAATTACTCAACTCTATGGGAGGTTGTAAAGAGTGTTGAACCATTCACTTGTGACAAAGGTGTCTCCATAGAATAAAAATAAATCATAGCTGACCTACTTCCTTTCAAACACCAAACATTCCACTATGTTGTTGCCAAGTTTGAGGTCATGCCATAATTGACCTATTACAAGATTTATTCTTCAAAGGGAAGATTGTAGATGGAAATTTAATTCTCTATATGAACAACACCATTGTCACCTACATATAAAGTGAAGCATTAGAAAGCTATTTATGATTACTAAAAATATATTCCAACTTTAATTTTTATAGTTTATCCCTTTGGATGAAGAGAAATAAGGTAGAACAAATAATGAACAAATTGATTTTCCCTAGAGAGACCTTCTCACTCAAAGAAAAGAATCTTGTGCCCATTACCAGATTTCATATGTGAATCCACATTTTTATGGTACTAATGCACCATTTATATGGCTATTGAGCATCCACTTCCTTCATTTAGAGTGGGTACCATTGCTCAACATATTGATAACCTTATAACACACCTTTACACTAGAAAATATTATCAGTGCCTAGTTGCATGAATTGATATTACACAAGGATAGGAGGCCCCAATATGGTAATTTTTACATGATCTCCTACTTTATAGATGAGATCATGGTCATTGTCTATAAACACAATTGGAATATCTAGGATTCAAACACTAATTACATCAAACATAGAATATGTGATGTATATTGTTTTGTTCAACTTTATGCTTATACAAAGAACATATTGATAATTTTAGAAGATTTGTATCCTCAAGTTTGGAGGGAAATTCATGAAGAATTTCTACCCAAAATATCTAAGAATATCACCAATACACTCATGTCCTTGGGTGACTACTTGATATATCTAGATTATACTATGATAATGGTCATCGGGCATAAGGTTGATCCTCTATGCCTCCCTAGATATGTCCCAGACAAAGTGGTTGAACAAGAAATTACCTATCAATTATGAAAAGAGATTAATGAATACTTAAACAAAATCAATAAGAAAACCTTTCATGTCTCCCATCTCATAATTGGGATCATGTGTTACACCTTCTCTAGAAACTTCAGAGAGGTTGGCGATGCCAAGAAAACCTATGCCTTGGCTACCTTGCTCATTAGAGATTGGAACCCCATAGAAAAGTGAAAAAAAATGTTCATGATCTGGGTGATCACTAAAATCATGATCCCTATGACCACAAATTCTTATTTATCAATGAAAAATATGACATTGAGGTCAAGGAAAGGGTTATGATTAATAGAATAAGTGAGGAATTTCTCAAGGTAATTCAAGTGGATCTTTCCCTCACACTTAAGCAAGAAAAATAAATAATCCCACCACCAGGGGGATGGACCTATTCATATTTATATAGCAATAAACCCTTCTAACAACTACAAGATCAGGGTCAACACCCCAAAAATTCACCCATTGTGATGATGGCTATAAAGAAAGAGTAGGGTGAATGGGAAACATTAGTTTTTGAAACATAATTAGAAGAATAAATTCCTCAAATTCAAGTATCTATAGTTGAATTGAGGAAAATAAAATAGGAACATGCAGAAGAAACAATTCATGCAAAGGACAACTCTATTGAGAAAGAAGATATTATTTGTTTAGTTACCTCTGATGAAGAAGACCTCATACATATTATGGAAACTCCATCAACCACAACATATAGTGTTATAATCCCTCTTCCTAAATAAAAATTGGATGCTTATCTAATTGAGAAGACAACCATATTCTATAAGAGAAAATCCAAGGTAGGGAGGTCTTAAGTGTAATCCATAGAGGACCAAATCAGTAGGCACAACCATCAATTGAAAGCAATCCAATGGACAACATGGCTTAAGAATAAATACATAAATATAAGGTTTTGAGATATCAAGGATTGAAAGGAAAGGCACCACTTGGGGTGAGAAATCAAGTAAGGATGTTTTACTTATTGCTCCCTTATTCCACTCTCCTATTATTATATTACCATTTTTCACTTCTTTTCATACTTTGTCTTTACATCTTTCTAGACCCATTTCCACCACTATTAAAATAACTCTTTTGTTTGCTACCACTATTGCTATTTCTATCAACCAACCCAACGCCCAATTTTTTTTATCATATTTCACTTAGTTGAGCTCACCTATGCCATCCTTAGGATAAATCTAGACCATCGCAATGGTGGCCACTAAAAAATCTCCAAGGAAAAAACTAGTCTACATTGTCCACCAAATTCCATAGTTGGGGAGTGTAGACTAGTCAAAAATAATATTTCCTACCATGACCAAGCTAGTTCTAGAGATAGCCTAATAAATACCCAAATAGAGACATACCTAGTAGACCCATCATAGTTGAATCTTCCAAACTAGGCCAAATAACTAAGAGCATCAGCTTCTAAGAGGCCAAACCTAAATATAATTGAGCTACCCATAATGAGTTCATTATTTGATAAGTCTATTGGCTCTGTGTAAGTGGTGAAGAATAAATATAGAGGACAAAATTGGGTGGAGCTTGATTTTAGAAAAAAGGGAAGAAGTCTATTCTCTTTCAAATAGACAAGATATAAAAATGGTCAATCCTCTTTCATTAAGGACTTTAAGTCCTATATGGAAACCCATACTAGAGCTTTAATAGAAATTCATAAGGGTACTAGACAAGTAAGGAAATAACCAAATCAATTATTGGATAACCTTAGAGAATAATAGAAAGTAATCCATGTTCCCTCTAATATCAAGAAAGATGTTCAAAACACATCCTTAAAGTTATATGAAAAATTAGACATTATTGTTTATTTAAGGGCACAATTGACCACTTGAGCTACTAGAATAATCAAATTGTTTAAGGATATAAAAGAGGATGATGATGAGTTGAATGTTTTGGTTATATATACCCAAAATATGTATTTCGACCATCCAAATTTGATGTCACCCTTAGAGGAAACAAATGCATTGAATCTAGTGGTCATCAGGACCCAAGAAGCATGGGAATGGATAACATATATTGATGCTTTCGTCTCAAATATAATTGAACAAGATAAGAAAAAAATATAAATTTTTAATGAATTTGAGTTGACACATGCATGGGATGGAATAGGAAAGTTGGTAATGAGATCTATTTTTTATCAGATGTTACACAAGCCTCAATTAAATTCAAGCAGAGTCTACAAAGATTAACATTAGAAGACATTGAGGCTAAGCTAAGTTCGGTGAGTAAGAATGCCATAAGAGTATAAATCTTTTAGGTTGGATTTAGATCTACAAAATTGGATCATGCAAGGTTATTATCACAAGTAAATAGAGTGAATAGAGTATCTCTTCTTGATATGAGCATAATAAGGGTAAAATATGTTGTAGGCTATAAACACTATCAATAAATAGAGGCAAATAATAAGTCTAGCTTCCTTACAACTACTAGTTTCGTAAGTGCACAAGCTTCAACTTCCACTTTATATCAAGATACCACTTTAGTGCCTACCATGACAACAAATAATGCCATGCAGTCACTGAGCAAGCCTTAGTTAAATGCTATTTTTGTAGACAATTTTTCATTTAATATTTATTTAATCTAACCAAAGATAATTAAGATTCATTACATTCATGTTATAATTAATTGAATTATTTTTTCCATCATACACACGTTGTAGGATTATTTTTAGTTTATAACTTGTAACATACAATTTTTCAAATTAGAAATGAATTTAGGTTCTATTTTTCCAAAATGTAATCTAAAGATTTACTACACTTAGAGGATGAGGTGACCCCTGACCCAAGTATTTAAATACATGTAAAACCATCTTTCAAAGGGTTAGAGTTTTTATCAATGTAGGAAGAAATTGAGTCATTCATTTTCATACAACTATGTTTATTCTCTCTTCTTCCTTTTATCGGTTAAGATTTTAGCTTCTTTGTCTGTATCAATTCAATAAATTTAAAGTGTGCAAATGCTACAGATAACACTGGTTGTTATAATTTATGTGTGCTACTATTGGATGTGAAAATTATTTTAAAGATTATTAAATTTAATTTATTTTAGTAATTATTTTAGACTATGTTGATATTCTAAAGTGTGTAGCAATATTTCCTTTCAGTATGGTCTTCTAGACATGTGTTGTGGCTACTCTAGATATCTTTCTGGTCTGAGTTGTAATATCTCAACTAAGAGTGTGTAAAAAAACTCTAAAGAGATAAAACTTCAAATTATACCACTAATATTCATATAACTACTTCCCCAAATTGATTAATCATGCTTGTTCATGAGTGTGCAAGAGCTATAAATGGTAAACAGTAGTTTTGGAGATACTCATCCACCATAGAAATAACCTTGGAAGTGACCTTTTAACAACACAAGGCCTTATTTTCTACATTAAATTTCCTTATTTTATCAATTTGTTTTGATATATAACCATCATAAAGTAATTATCCACGTAGCCAACTTACTTAGTATTTGGTTTCTTTTAAATTTCACACATCTATCCATATACCTAGTTAAACAACATAGAAGATCAACCTACTATTCCACCAACTAGTTTTTTTGACCACATAGATGTAACTCCTGCCTTGCAGTGGAACTTTTATTCCATAGAGATCCTAAAATTTTAGAGGCTACCTCATTCAAATTCTATGGTGTGAATAAAACCCACATCAACATTATGTTTATAATAATTTTTATTATTATATCTTTAGCATAACAATGTTTTTGAATGATTTAAAAAAATTATCCCATATTTATATTCATTTCTATATAAAATATAAATTTAAAATTACCTATAAAAATTGTCTAGCCAAACAACTTATAATTAAAATTACCAATAGACATGGATCAAATATTTTTGGCTCTGGTACCATGTCAAAAAAACCACCGAAAGGGAGTAGAATATTGTTTGATATGAATGATAAGTAAATTAATTAATCAATTAATTACATAAATTTTAATAATAATTAAATAATTTAGGAAATAAATAAATGACACATTACACAATTTTAACTTTAGATAACCTCAACGAGGTAAAAAAAGTACAGTCTTTCATTATTCAAAAAATGTCTATAGACCAGTTGTAGAAACTTAAAATCAAACACTTCATGTCAAATATAATTTATGTATTCTAGTAACATTTTCAACCTTACCAAAATCACTTTTCCTCTAATGGGTAACTAATTATATAATTAATTAACATAATCTACTCCTAATGTAAAATTATATTGATTTAGAAATTAGCTATTTTTTAAACTCAAAATTGGAATATTGCCTCACCCAAAGTGTCATCATCGTAGTAAGTTTGTAAGTAAGAGATCTTACATGCTCTTATACCTCTCTTACACACACAAAGGGGTCATGATTTTAATCTCTTAAATTTATATGACATAATTCACCACTTTTATTCCACATGCCATATTTTTCAGTTGTGATAGTGGAGGACTAATATTATACCCTTGATCTTCATCTCAAGATAGATAGTCCACAATCATCTACCAAATATAGAAATGAAAGGTTCTACATACTCTTTAATAATGGTCAACTAAGAAAACAAAGATCTTCCAAATCTTAATGCCATCATTCAACTAATTCCCATGCCAAAGCCAAATCATGTGTAGACAAGGAGAGGTGTTACTCACATAAGGATTCAATAATTAAAAAAGACTTCTACATCTACAAGCCAAGCTCACCCTCTTTATACTAGTATTCAAAAAAATCTTCAATGGAGGTAAAAAACATGGTTATTTATCTTCCAATTTACATTTCTTATTTGTAATCCATAGGTCAACCTAGGAATTAGGCTTGAGAAGTTATTTATTTAAGTTTTTTTGGATTAGTTCACGAACAATTGATTAAACTCTCTTGGATTCCTGATGTAAATAATGACACACCTAGTGGGACCCCCAGGATTGGATACACCCAAAAATATATTCTACACCATTTGCCTTATTCTAATTATAAAAATTAGCCTTCTAAATAAGCTAATTCTATTTTTTCTTCGAAATTGTGTTAAATTTTAATTAGAACCAAATAATGAATTCAAGACTATGAAACTGTGAATTTAAAAATATCTTTGGTGAAATCATCACATGAATGTTGAAATCATCAAAAATATGAAATCAAATCCTTTATGAATGAAAACATTACTTATAGTAGAAAAATAATAATCAACGTGTTTACTTATTTTCTGGTCATTGGATAAATTACATGTTTCATTAGCAAAATTTATTTCACCACTATGAAAGTGATTTAAAACTATAAAAAATTCCTCAATATTATCTTTACTAACCATATTTTCATAAAAAATAGTGAAATAATCATACTAATCAATGAAATCATGTTAGTTATTAGTGATTTTTTTGATAATATTTGTGAAATTGTCATCAATATTAGCAAAATTATTTTACTATGCTTTTTTATTCTAACTATTTTTATACACAATGGTGAAATTATCACTTACATTAGAAAAAATTTAATATGTAAAAGTGAAATTTTTTTACTTGTTTTATGTCTACGTTTCTATCTTTAGGTCAACATTGGTTAAACATGGACAACAAAAGTGAAGTTGTTCAAACTGATAGTGAAATCATCATTCTTAGCAATTAAATCACTGAACTCAACAATGAAATGATTTAGATAGTATAAAAAATGTTTTCTCACTATTTTTTTCTATTTATTTTAGAGTATCTTATTACTCATGCTTGATAGATTCTAGCTAGGCCATTAGTCTTTACCTAGTTTTGTCCTATGTGGGGATTTCTCCCATATTGTCTACTTTAGCTTGCATATTGGTTATCATTGCCTATTTAAGCAAGGGATATTTTTTTTAATATACATGCTTATACATGTTTCATAATTATTTTCATATCTTTTATGAATAAAAATTATCTTGTCTACAATTAGTTTTCTTTCTTAGTGTGTATGCTGAAGCATCAATGGTTAAAGTAACGAGCCATTAGAGAGATCTTGGCTGAAGAGTTTTGATAACTCTTTTATGGTATTAGAACCACCCTCCAATTTTAATTACTCAAATATTATGTAGACATTACTCAATTTTTATCTTGGATGTCTTTAGTGAATTCTTCATATTCATATCACTTTTTTATTGACATCTATGCATTAGTAACACTTCTATGTCATATAGATCTATAGATCTAAATTTATACTAAATATTTGAATGGGTTTCAATGTCTTAAATTGAGGATATATGTTTATTTGTAAAGTATAAGGGTTTAAATTCAATTTTTATAGGGTTGATGAAAATTTGGGGTTATTTTTTGAAATAAAAATATCAAAAAATTATAAGGGTCTTTTTTTACAAAATCCAAGGGTATTACAGTTTTTGGTGGTGGAATTTATTTTCATTTGAAGGATAAATAACCTTATTATATCAGCCTATTTTTAGATATGTGATCCAAAATAGAGTTGCATATCCCCTTTCCACTTCAATGACATTTGGTTTATTATTACTATTGTCTTGCATTAGTCAGGGTCTTAAAGACACACCAAATCTGATGTGTTTAGCTTTAGGATCATGGATTTAGATCTTTGGGTGATGAACTATATCTATCTCTCTCTAAAAAATTATGAGCCAAGATATCTATCTCACATCATTCCTCTTTTCACCATGACCAATAGTCATCTCTCTTTTATCCATTATTCTCTCTACGTGGGCCTCCCTACCATTTGTCAAGTAAGCCTTTAAAAGTTTTGTTGGTTTTTTATATAATACCATCAAACATAACATTTAAATTTCATTTTTGAATTGTTACTTTGGATTTTTTATAGATTAATGTCTAGCCATAGTAGCAGGGTATGAAAGTGGAATGTAGACAACAAGGATAAGTGATGGTAGAGGTGGTTGGCCATAAGGGCTACGAATTTGACTAAGCATGGTGCTAAATGGTGGCATGGATGGCATGGGATTGGATCATGGTCTTATTAATGTCAAAATACCCCCATTTCTAAAAAATGAGGACCCATGTGTCAAATTATGTAAATTTGTACCTTGATATTAAAGATTCATTTGATTAGAGTGTCATTAGCATGATTGCACATTATTTTATTTGAATATCATCCACACCATGGTCTGACTAACTTATTTATTCATGGTTTTGATTTAGTATTATCTAAAGTTCCAACATTGGATATTTGTGTTTCAGGTTATCGGTTTAATAGAGCCCATTTAAGAATGAACATGCCTAGGGTTTTATGCTTTAATGTTAAATTGATCTTTTAATAACTTTGGTCTATAATTGATTAATTAAATTCATATTTTGAAACCCTAGCCTAATGTTTTACCTAGACCTTTATATTCAAATTTAAATTTGGTGGGATATTTTTAATTATATTGAAATAGGAACAAATTAATCATACCATGGGCTTAGTTTAATTCTTATCCTAAGGCTTGGTCATGTTTTTCAACACAACCAAACCTTAAACTAAAATCCCTATGCTAGGTCAATTACATTTCATGGGACTTATTAACATTGGGGAAATTTTTATATATTCTAAACCTAGGTCCTAATAATATTTTATAATACAACTAAGACCTTAGGCTATAGTATTTATGCTAGTTCCTTCTATTATTCATGGGTCCCCCTTTGTTATGTCTCAAAATTTAGTTTAAATGCTCCTAGCCTAAGGTTTCAATTCATGTTTATTAACATGAAATCAAAACCATAGTCCATAAAATTTATGACCAAGCCTAACTTAAACCTATTTGATCTATGTAAGATCAATGGCTTGCATTTTACCATATGGACATGATCCAATGGAATGAGATGAAGTAAGACTTTTCAATGAATCTTTGAATGCCCACATGACAACCATGTGCAAAAAATACATTTCTCAGTATAAATAATAGAGTGTTGAATGAACCAAAAAATGACATGTGGTAAGATTGGAAAATATTCCCTAAGATGTGTTTAAAATCAATGAGCACTTACCCATCAATGACGTCCACATGGACATCAAATGATAGTTTTACAGACATCAATTTTAAGATAGAAAAGATCCCTATGGATGTGTTTAAAACTTATGATCATGTACCCATTAATGACGTCTATGATAATGTCAAATGATGGTCACATGGATGTTAAATTTAATATATCAAAGATCCCCATGGATGTGTTAAAAATTTATAGTCATATACCTATTAATGACCATTCATGAAAATGTCAAATAATGATCATAGGGATATCAATTTTAAGATAGCTAACTGGATCCAAATAGTCTAAAGATCTACATTTCACATTGGCTCATATAAAGGGATTAGATAGTGCGAGATCAAAGATAAATTTTCAATGACAACACTCATATTTATAAATAGTGATGAGCATGGATGCCATGATAATACCATGCAGACAAAGCATGATTAATCTAAAGATCCCATGGATCTATGGGAAATAGAGTTACAAATAGGCAAACTTGAGGGTATTCTAAAACATGAAGCTCATAATTTGAGTTCACTGCTACCATTGAAACACTATTAAAAACTTTAACAATGTCTTGGCAAGGCATGACAACCCTAACCAGACCTTATGGGCATTATGATTGACCTGAAGGGATTTAAATTATTGTTGTATGAATATAATTAGACCCATAATTAGCTAGTGAGTCCCAAAATTATATGAAATAAGAATGTTCTTTTTGTAACAAGCATTGTATAATATTTTAGGATAGTATATTCTTTTTATATAGACATGTGTAATTTACAAGAGCATATTGTCTATAGGTAAGTCCATTAAAAAAGAACATTTGTTCTAGAATATAATAAAAAGGACAGCTATCCTTAATACTTGACAAGACTAACCAACATACATCATGAAAGGTCTATATAAAGATGTATTACCAATTATAAAAAATGAGGGAGTTCTTAGAGCCAAAATTACTTTGTAAACTTTGAAAAATTAATATAAGCAAGGAATTCTGCATAATTTATCCAAAATTTCTTGTCTTTTGTAATCAAGGCATCTCTCTCACTTGTTTGTTTTGATTTCCATATTTCAATGGTTTTTATGAATTCTTGGTGTGTACATTAATTTAGATTTATTAAATTTTGCAAATGTTAGGTTGATTGAAAGTTCTTAGGTTCATTTCATTTTCTTACTCTTTTGCATTTAAGCTAATATTTTTTGCTTATAGGGGTAAATCTTTAAAGTGAACTTGGTTCTTATTTGAATTATTTCTCACATTCTTTAGATGATTTATTGATGTGTGATATGATTTTATCCTATGTTACTTCATGTCATACATTGGTTAGGAGCATGTCTAGATGAAATATTAACTTTGTCATGATGTTTGCAATGGAGATCAACAACATTTCTTCTCTGCCCTACCCTTCCTTTTTCTACTTTTTTAACCAATTTAGTCTAGTTTATTTTTAAATATAAATATCCATCTTACATTAGTATTTATATTAGTTATAGATCATAATTAATTATTTTTATCATAAATTACTTCATATTTTACATAGATCTACTATTTGGCCATGGTGGCTCCCAACCACCAAATATTATAAATATTGTGAAATTGATTTGTTATTTTTGGGGAAATTAGTGTTTGATTCCTAAATAATAAAAGGTTATGAGTAGGAGAAAATTAATAAATAATATTCCAAATTAAAGATACTAATTTTTGAAATTTAATTACAATTTGAAGTTTTCTAAAAATAGTAGTGAGAGAGAGAATATTAAACTTATCTTATTTTGTGTTGATCTGACTGAGATAGGGTCTAAAAATTTATGTGTAGACCTAAGACACTATCAAAAATAGAATCCTAAACTTCATTTCTTGATTGGATAGGAGTGTTGAAACTAGACACCGTAGGCTCTAGTGCTATAGTCCTTTTCCAACACTATTATCCTGAACATTTAATATTTTTGGGTTTTATTCATCTAGTCAATGGGAGCATGTGCACAAAATTTAAAATACTCACTACCAATAAAGCTCATTGTAGAGCTGATTATTTTTTTACTTTTACCTTCTATGTGATTTAAATAAACTTTAGCAAATAGGGAAAAGAGGTTAATGTGTAAGATGAACTAGATGTGCTTCAAACCATGTGTGTGGGCATGCTACCTACATACCAATACTCTGAGGAGGGAATAAGCCATATGTAGTTATCCCTTTAAGAGTGCTTAGTGATTGAAATGTAGGAAATGCTAAAACTAAGTATGTTTGAGATGACTAAGGATTGCTATAAGGTCTTGAATTGGCTTGAAAGTGTATAGGTTGGATGTATGCAGAGAATAGGGAATATTTTTTGAGTGGTCTTTCTTGTGTTTTTGCTTGCTTTAGTGATATTTGCCAAACATTTCCAAATTATCTTTTAATGGGATTTTATAGGGATCTATTGGTCATGGATTAAATGAGTTCACGTTAGGCTAACATGATTGAAGATAAGGATCTAAAAGTAAATGATTGTTGGGACCTAATATGCACTTGGACAATAACATTGAAAGCTAGAGACCCTAGGTTCTGATGCTAATGTCCAAGTTAGGCGCTATTGTCTTGAGCTGATGGGGCCTAGGGGGATGGATTAGTCATGAAGAGAGGGTGTTGGCATAGCTAGGATCAAGTCTAGAAGGTGATAGATGATTAGGAATTAGTGAAAGTAAGCTTAAGAGGGTCATGAGAGAAATTAAGAGGGACCTAAATATTGGGTGTCATTATCCATGCTCAAGTTACCAATTTTTGCATTTTATATGACTATAGAGATAGATCACTTGCTTTGCCTCTATTCCACCAAGGATACAAATATATCACAACCTACAACTCATACATTAAATTTATAGGAATTCATAAATGAGAAGTGTTCTTTAAACACTTTGGTCACCTATGGTACATATTTAAGAATCAATAAGAGGAACTTCACTGGCATTAGAGGGAGAAACTTACTTATATTTTTGTGAATTTGTAGAATTTTTGATAATTCTGATGTATTTTGATCAAAGTTTGATGTAATCGTTTTATATTTGTGTTCATTTGAGCATAATTGTATAAATATCATTGATATTTATGGTTTTATACCAATATTTATACTTATTTTAGACAAATATTGACATTCTTTAAAGATCCATGAGTATTTGTGGTAAAGAAAACTTAAATCCAAGGCATTTGAGGTTAGTAATAGTGGATTTTTTCAATGATTGATTGATTCTTTGAAAATTTGAGTTCATCTAAGCTTAAACATGCAAATATCATTCATACTAATGTATATAGACACATATTTGAGCTAATTTAGTTAATGATCGATGTCTTTTACTATTTTGTATACATATTTCTATAATATTTGCTTAATGTGTGAGTCTGATCATTATTCTTTGTAATTATGAGGCTTACACATCATTTTTCAAAAAATATTTGGAGATAGAACTACCATAATTAAGATCCTCATTAAGATATTGCTTGGATAGGTGGTTCTCCAATCAACATACAAGGTATTATGTATGACTTACCAAGAAATCTTGAAAACTATTTTTCCATCTTTCAATCTTTATGATGTTATCACAGTTGAAGAACATGTTAGAAGTTTCAAAGTCACTTTAATACTTCTAAATTTTATTCATGAAGATGTAGCATGTATATTGTTCCCATTTAGTTTCAACTATGCTACATATGAATGGTTCCTTAACTTTTTAGTGAATTACATAGCTGGTTGGGATGATTTCAACAAGATCTTTATTGATTAGTTTGGCAATATCATTAGTCCATGTATTCTGTATTAGAAATTCAAAACTATTAAGAGAGATTCTAATGATCCCATTAGATCCTTCAATTCTATATTCCAAAATCTATATAGTTAAACCATATCTCTTTATAGACCTGATGAGGCTTTAGCCTTAGAGATTTACAAGGATGCTTTCGATCCCATGACTTTTGTATTTCTCAAGAGGTTTGCTCATGTCATAAACCTTTAGCATTGACTTTGTTGAATCTATAAGAATTAATGATCAAATGTAAACTCAAGGTCAACATGCATATAATATTCCCAATGTCAACCCTAATTTCCCAGCACTAAATATCAGTCCTAATGCCAATCACAATATAACTTCCTTTAATCAAACACCAATCTTAAACCAGTTGCCTGAAGCCATGCCTATCCTAGCCAAAATTTAGGGTTTATAGATGATGCTTCAAATGGATTTCATCCACAAGGATACATAGCTTTAGTGTCCAATGGTAATGACAATCAATATCATAAGTACCAAAGAATGATAATAAATACATACTTAAGAAGGTTCATAGATTGAACACTAATATCTTTCAATTGCAAAATCAAGTGGGTAATACTAGGTAAGGATTGAATAGAAACTATTATTATCAAAGGTTTGATAGGTTTACAAATAGATTTCATGATAGAAATAATAATAAGTCATTTTAAGACATAAATGAAATGAATCTTTGTGATATAGGTTTAGCTGATAATTGTAATGTCTTATAAGCAAGTCAAAGTGAAAGGGTTACATCTGAACCCATGCTTAATTTGTTGTAAGGACATCTAAATTTTTAGGAACTTCTAAATCCTTTATGCAAGCTTTTGATTTTACATTTGAAGAAGAAAGTGAACCAAAAGATGATCTATAGGATGAAATGGATTTTCAAGATGAGAAACCCCATGAACAAGATCAAATACAAATTTACTTCTCTTTAGGAGATAGATGTAAAGGAAATTTGTATGAGGTCATTGCTAAAATAGAGTCTATACCTAAACAAGAAGACCAGTTTTAAAATTTATATTATGATTTCTTGAAATAAATTGAGGTATTTCAAGACAATAATATCATTTTAGATATCCTAAAGCAAAATAAGTTGGTACTCGATTAGGTAGCTGAGATGTCATTCTACATGGAGGATGAGGATGAAGCAAGTGAAATAAATCAAGATTTTTCATATGACACCTTCAAAAGGGTGGAAGTACATGATCAAATTGATTCAAATTATAAGGTTATAGATAAATTTCATGTTATTTCAATTGATCTAGGTAAATTAGCCTTTCATAATGCCTTGAAAAGTTTTGGTACAAAGGTTGGTAGTCTATCCCCACCTCAAGCTAAATTTAATGAAGACATTAAGACAAGAATGTTAGTTGAGATTCCATCGTTTAATGAAGATGATATAAGTGACTATCTATATATGACTAAAGGATAATTATCACTCCTAATGCAAAATAAAAGGATTTTGGAAGATGATTGGGTCTTAGATTCATACCTTTGATCCATACATCTGAGAATGCTAATAAGAGTCCAAGCTACATCATCTAGAAGACACAAACATAAAAGTCCTCTTATCCATGAAAAGAGGCCACTAAGTGAAATAAATCATGATTTAAGGTTCCATGGTAGGATAAATAACTTTCCATTTGATCCTGGAGGTAGGCTCTTTATGGAGTTAGTGTAGGTCTTTAAATTAGTTTCTTTCTTAATTCTTTCCTTCTTGTCCCTTATTTGTAAATAATGTCTATATATTAATTTGTCTTTTGTGATTTTTTCCTTTATTTTAAATAAGTATTTTTGGATAACCCTCTACATAAGTTTCATCTAACTATTTAATAGCTTCACAGTTTAAAAATGTAGGTATGACTTCTCAACATTAGTTGATCATGGATTGTTAAAATATGATCTTGATGTTATAGTTTAGAGAAGATAGCAAAAATTTATGGATAAGTTAATTATTCCTTGGGATTTTAAACCTTATTTGATATAATATTCATTTTAATAAGGATTGCACATATATAATTAAATATTAAACTATCAAGACATAGTCATGATTGCACTTAAAAAATATTAATTGTCTGGGATAAAGTTTACAGCCAAGGATGATTGTCTGAAAATCAAACTCTTGACCAAATCCCTAAACCTAGCTGACATGTTTCCCATCCTTTTATAAAAATACAAAATGATCTAAAAATACAAAAATAAGAGCTTGTTACAAAATCAAAATCTTTTCAAGCAAAGGTGATTCTGGTAATCTCCACTAGGGATATGGACACCTGATTGGCAGTGGAAGAAGACCTTGAGTGGATCCAAAGGCATCTATGTTAGGGATATGGATGCCTTAATGACATCATATAAATTCCCAAGACTTCCTTGAGATAAAGCATAGTTTTTAATGAATATTCAAACATGTTAAAAGTTAATGTTAATGATTAAATTCATGAACCTAGAAGTTTTTCTCTAAATCTTTTAGCAATTAGTAAGTGGAATCAAAGCACACACATAACATGATTGAGTTTTGATGTTTGATCCTAATTCTACATATGAAATATTTGTTTTAACCATAAATTGATCCTAATAATGGTGCCTAATCAAATAGAATAAGTATCGTAATTATTAGTTTAAACTAGAGTCTCTAAATTCTAACATATTGTTATGTTTCCCCCAGAAGTTGCCTTTTATTGAGGTCAACATACCTTCATTTCTAAAAAATGGGAACACATGTGTCAAATTGTGCAAATTTATACCTTTAAATTGAAGATTCACTTGATCAGAGTGTCATTGGCATGATTGCACATTATTTTATTTGAATATCATCCACATCATGGTTTGGATGACTTATTTGTTCATAGTTTTGGTTTAATCTTATTTCAAGTGCCAACATTGGATATTTGTGTTTCAAGTTGCAAGTTTATGGATCCCATTTGGGAATGAACATTCCTAAGGTTTTATTCTTCAATATTAGATTGATTTTTTACTAACTTTGGTCTATAATTAATTAATTAAATTCATATTTTGAAACCCTAGACTAATGTTTTACCTAGACCTTTTAATTCAAATTTAAATTTGGTGAGAGAATTTTATTTAAATTTAAGTGGGAATAAATTAATCGTACCATGGGATTAGTTTAATTCTTATCCTAAGGCTTGGTCATGTTTTTTAACACAACCAAACCTTAGGCTAAAATCCTTATGCTAGGTAAATTATATTTCATGGGACTTATTAACATTAAGGCCATTTTTACATATTCAAAACATAGGTCCTAATAATATTTTATAATACAAATAAGACCTTAGTCTAGAGTATTTATGCTAGGTCTTTATATTATTCATGGGGTCCCCATTTTTATGTCTTGAAACTTAGTTTAAATGATCCTAGCTTAAGTTTTCAATTCATGTTTATTAACATGAAATCAAAACCATAGTCCATAAACTTTATGACCAAGCTTAACTTAAAGGTTTTTCATCTATGTAATATCAATGGCTCACATTCACCCAAACATACATGATCTAATGGATCAAGATGAAGTAATACTTTTCAACAAAACTCTAAAGGCCCATGGGACTACCACATGGTAAAAAGACATTTATTGACATAACTG
This sequence comes from Torreya grandis, assembly GCA_037957365.1. Classification (NCBI taxonomy): domain Eukaryota; kingdom Viridiplantae; phylum Streptophyta; class Pinopsida; order Cupressales; family Taxaceae; genus Torreya; species Torreya grandis. Next base: position 1,770,547 of record JARHVA010002446.1, read on the forward strand.
ATAGAGTGTAAAGTGAACCAAAAAATTATAAGTGGTAAGCTTGGAAAATAGTCCCTAAGACATGTTTAAAATTGATGGTCACTCACCAGTCAATTACATCCATGTGGACATAAAATGATGGTCATACAAATGTCAATTTTAAGATATCAAATATCCTTGTGGACATGTTTAAAATTAATGTTTGTGCACTCATCAATGATGTTTATGTAGACATCAAATGATGATCATATAGACATCAAATTTTAGATGGCAAAGATCTCCATGGACATGTTTAAAATTGACGGTCACATACCCATAAATGATGATTCACATGGATATAAAATGATGGTCATGGGGATGTCAATTTTAAGATATATATCTAGATACAAATAATCTAAAGATCTATGGTCCCTGTTGGTTCATACAAAAGGATTGAATGGTGTGAGATCAAAGATAAATTTTCAATGGCAATGGTCATGTTTTTGAATCGTGATGAACATCAGTGCCACAATAATACCATGTAAGCAAAGCATGATTGATCTAAACATCCCATAGATCTATGGGAAATAGAGGTATAAATAGGAAAACTAGTGGTATTCTAAAGCACAAAACTTTTAAGCTGAGCTCATGGCCACTAGTGAAGCATTGTCAAAATCTATAGCAATGCCTTAATAAGGAATGAAGACCCTAACCAGACCCTGTGGGCATTAAAACTGGCCAAAAGGGAGATGAATTGTCACCTGTATGAAGATGAATTTAGATATTGGATCCTAAAATTATATGAAATTATAATTTTCTTTTTGTAACCAAAATTGTATAATATTTTAAAATAGGATATTCTTTTTGTATAGATGTGTAATTTTTAAGAGCATATTGGCTATAGGTTAGTCAATTAACAAATAACATTTGTTATAAAATGTAACAAAAAGGACAAATATACCTAATAATTTATAGGACCAACTATAATACCTCATTAAAGGTCTATATAAATAGGTATTGCCAATTGTTAAAAAAAAGGAGGGAGTTCTTAGAGCCAAAATTACTTTGTAAACTTTGAGCAATTAATATAAGCAAGGAATTATGCAAAGTTTGTCTAAATTTTCTTGTGTCTTTTGTTATCATGGATTCTCTCTCACTTGTTTTTTCTGACTTCCAAAATTGAATGGTTCTTATGAATTATTAGTATGTACATTTGAATGCAGAGCTATTAACTTTTTCTAATACTAGGTTGATTGAAATTTCTTAGGTTCATTTCATTTTCTTACTCTTATTGCATTTGGGCTAATGTTGTTTTCTTGCAAGGGTAAATCTTTAAAGTGAACTTGGTTCTTATTTACATTATTTACCACATTCCTTAGATGATTGCTGATGTGTGAAAGGATTTGAGCTTACACTACTTTATGCAATACATTGGTTAAGTGCATGTCTAGATGAAATCTAAACTTTGTTCTGATTTTTGGAATGAATATCAACAACATTTCTTCTCCACCCTACCCTTATTTTTCCTCATTTTTAACTAATTCACTCTAATTTAGTTATCATTGTAAATATCCATCTTAGATTAGTCTTTATATTATTTCTTGATCATAATTCGTTGCTCTTAGCATACAATACTTCATATTTTGCATAGATCTACTATTTGGTCACGATGGCTCCAAACCACCATATATTATAAATACTATGAAATAGACTAATTGATTTGCCTCTATTATACCAAGGATACAAATATATCATAACCTAAAACTCATGCATTGAATTCTTAGGAATTAAGAAATGAGAAGTGTTCCTTAAACACTCTAGGCACCTGTGGTACATATTTAGACATCAACATGTCCTCTATTGCATGGGTAGATAATAGGTATATGGATGATACAACAAAGGTATAGGAGGATTTCAATTGAGTGAAAGATTATTATTGGTTGTTATCCCATTATCCATGGATTTTTGTCTTATGGATTATCTCTCTACTGCTCACTATCAAGCATGCTTTCAAGTGTACCCAAGCCTCCTCCTTGGCATCCCACTCAATGATCTCTATTTGGTAGTTTGAATTGGTCACCTATGCCACCCCTGCCATACCTCACATGACCTTTAGAGTCTTATTTTGTCACTCAGTTACCTACAATAAGCCAATAATCCAATGCTTAATTTATTAATGTCATTGTAGTGACATTATTACTTACTAAAAGTTTTTAAAGATTTTGGTGGAAGACTTTGAGTGGATGGCATGATATTTAAACATTTTATTTGATGGGGGGACAAATATTTGGTGAGGAGATTTTTTTAACCAAGTGGTCATGGGAAGTTTTCAGATTTTAAAGGAGGGATGATGTAAAACATGGAGAAGGGCAATTTCTTTTCAAAGGGATAATTTTTTAATTATTTTTTATAAAAACAATATATTGTGATATGAAAATCCTTATAACGTTCAAGATGAATGGGTAATTTTTTGACTTTTTTTGGATTGAGAAAATTCTTGGTTCTAGTCTAGTTCCAATGAGTGGTTGGAAGGCTAGGTTCAACTTAGCTATAGTAGTTCAAAAAAAAATAGTGCAAATTTTATTAAATAGGCTTCATTTATGGGAAATTTAATATTTAATAACTTTTGATTGTTAGCTTAAAATTGATTTCCATATTTTTGAAAATTTCATATTTTTTCATTTCCCACACATTGGTTCCATTTGCATTGTAAACCTCACTAAAATATAAAGTACCACATTCTAGGAGGCCTGTTCACATTGGATGTACTACCTTGTGCTTATAATTTGTGGTGACATTTTAGTGGTGACACATTTGATATTTAAGAGAATTTGTTTAAGGAATATTATTTGTTTTGCATGTACCTTATATATTTAGTTTTTAAGAGATCAAAAGGTGAGATCTGGTCTAGTAAGAGGTTAGACCCTCTCACATGGAACACAAACTTCCTTCTTGCTTCTTTTGGATTGCATTGTCATCATTTATTATACTCATGGATGCATTTTTTACTGAGTCTAATGTCCTATTATTGGTGTGTATTTTCACTACTAGGGGGTTTCATGTGCTATGGGCCCTAAATTATACTTTATTTATGCACTATCTTAGACGCATTTTTAGTTGAGTTTGACATCCTTTTTACATGTGTTTTATAGGTTGTTGTTTTTTGGTTATTGATCCTTTTTTGGTGTGTTTTCATACATTATCATTATTTTTCCATTTGTCACACTCTTTCATTATCCCATGGCATGCATTATTAATTTAACACATTGGTAGTTGTGCCATGGCTCCTCAAGGCCCTTTTTTTAGTGCCTCACCTTATTCTCTGGGGACACCTCTCTGCTTCCTTATTTTTAGAGAATCCCTCTTGATGTATTTTTTGATAGGGTGTGATGTACATTTTTCTTCTTGGTGTTGATCACTCCGTGCACATGTAGTACTCTTTTGTACTTTCATAATCATTGACAGTATTCTTGATTGAAGCTATTATGGTGAAGCCTAGTGGTAGTTGTTTTTTTGATAAAGTAGTAGATTCAAACCGCTCATGCAGATTGATTTATTTTGTGACTTATGATTATTCGAAGTGAAACCTTATTTAACATCATCTTTGGGGGGATTTCTAGCTATTTAATCTTCTTTTCTCTCTTTTAGGGGTAGTTTTTCCTAAGTTTTGTCTTTTTTCTCCATGTTATGAGAGTTATTTATATTTTTCAATTTTTGAGTGTTATATAGATTTATAATTTATACATGGGTGTCTTATTTAGGCACTTTATTTATAGAAACCCAAATGAGGACTTTTTACTTAACTCTAGAGCCTTCTTGGTGATTATTACAGTGATACCAATATGGTATCCCCACCAGTGAAACTAGTGTGGTAGTCCCACCAGTATCTTATGCTCACTTATCACTATCATTTTGGAGGGTGTTAAAGTAATGCTTCCTTGGGTTCATCATCTATCTGGTAATTTAGAGCATAGTGTTTATGTTTAGTTATCCTTGTATCCAACATCATTTCTACTTCAACTTGGTGGTTATAGTGAATCAACATCCATGTACCCTGGCAAGATGGATTGGCATCCATAGGGACATATGACTTCACACTGCATTCTCTATTGTTATGCCCTATATTCACTTGAGCAGGGATGTTAGAGTATCTTGTTACTCATGCTTTCTAGGTTCTAGCTAGGTCATTGGTCTTTATTGAGTTTTGTATTATGTGGGAATTTATCCCATATTACTTAGTTTATATTGCATATTGGTTCTTCTTATCTATTTAAGCAAGGAATCTTCTTTTTAATATACATGCTTATACATGTTTCATAATCTTTTGCATAGATTTTGTGAATAACAATTGTCTTGTTTATAATTAGTTTTCTTTCTTAGTGTGTATGTTAAAGCATCAATGGCTATAGTAATGAGACATTGGAGAGATATTGGCTAAATAATTTTGATAACTCTTTTAATTTCTAGGGTAAATTAGTGAATTTGAAGTAATTTCCAACAAAATTAGCATGCATATTCATGAAATCATTCTTTTACAAGGATGAAACTTAAACAAATCCATTTTCAAGCTCTTTATTGGCTCAAAACCACTTTTATCAAACTTATAATTATTTTTCATACAAGACCTTGGCTAAAGAAGTGGTATTTCAAGTTAATCAAATTAATATTACTTCACATTTTGATTTGGGTATTTAAAATTAATTCACATTTCAATTTGGATATAAAAAAAACATGTTCATTTTCAAACTTATTTACTTTCTTATAACTTTTCTTGTTTCTTGATTATCTTTTAGGGTTATTTTTGTACATATTTTCTCCTATTTTTGGGTGACTCAAAAACACAAAAATTCATATTTGCCTTTTACTTTATTTTTCATTTAACTACGTGGGGTGGATTTCATCACCTTCCCACAAGTCATTAGGGGTGTGTTTAAATAGGAATTGATGTCCTAGCATCATACTAAACCTTACTTATATGGTAGGGTATACAAATTTAGGAGCATTACCACCATGAAGACCTAGCTTTATGATTGCACATTATCATGTGAGGAAAGTAACCCTAGGGAGTTATTTCCAATATCCTAGGTCAAGGTGTGGTACCCCATATAGGAGAAATATTTGAAACAATATTAAACTTCTTCATTGATATATTTGTGCACACATACCACCTAATATGGGTTGTATATAGGCATCATCTAGAGAGACCATTATAAAATAGTAAGTAAACAAAAATTTGGTAACACTTCAATAATAACCTTACATATAAAATGGATATGAAGGGACAAGAACCTCTCTTGAATGGGCCAATTTTATATTGATTATTAAATGCCTCTTTTGTTTTCGATCGTTCATTAACACCCTGGAAAAGGTAATATCCCATAAATATTAATTTAATAATAGAAAATTTGAGAGATAAGTGGGATTAAAAACCATACCAATAATTGTAATAATTTATTAAATGACCATAGACTTTATAATCCTTTCTCAAGGCATGTATTTCAAAAGGTTAAATGGATGTGATTCAAACCTGCATCAATTATTACATTGCCTTGTAATGCTTGTGTGTTGTTTCTTTATTTTTGTGTCAAAACCTTGTTTATACTCAAGCCCAAATAAAATGAACCAAGTCCAAGTCCAAACTATTTTAATACACACAATGAGGCCTTACTCTACCAAAATTCTAGGTCAAAAAAAGTGACATGTTAAAACTTGGTCTTGATACCTATATTAATTGTCCTAACCATGTCATTAGGCTACAAATTGAACTAAGGCCTAGTATCATCCAAATTTCCATTTTAAACCAATTCTAATATTCCAACTTTTTATTCATGTTGTGTTATTATGTTGTCCACTTTGAGCTAAAAACTAATTTTTATAGAATGCCAAAGTCTAATTCCATTACCCATTCAAATGCCAAATAACAATTCTAGAGTCTAATTCTAATACCAATTAAAATGCTAAATTTTGATACCAGTTCCAATAACATTTCAGCCATGTCATTATGTCATCCAAGTCTAATTTATATACCAATTCTAATGTCAAATTCTAATACCAATTCAAATGCCAAATTCTAACACTAATTCCAAGATGATTTAGACCATGATGTTATGTTTTCCAAGTCTAATTCCAATACCAATTCAAATGCCTAATTGTAATACCAATTCAAAACCCAATTCCAATTCTATTCTATGCCAATTTCAAAGTTAAACATGGTTAAACAAATCAACCCAAATAAAATAAAACTAGACCTTTTTAAAATCCAAATTCCATTCAAATCTTATTAAAAATTTAAAATTCAATCAAGTTTCTAAATCAAATCAAGTTTTATTGAATTCTAATGTTTAAAACTAATGTCGATCAAACCTTGTTCCAAGCCAACTTCTATCTAAAGCTTACACATTTTCAAATCAAACCAATGTTCCCAAGTGAAATTGATCAACATATATGTCAAATTTTACAATCTAATAAAATGACCTTTTCAAATAAATAGTCCAAACCAAAATCACATTTGTTAAAAGACTTTAATGTAGCAATATTTATACACACTTTTAGAAATAAGTGTAATTCACACACCTTTCCTATTTGGATATTTACATCGACAATGTTTGATAGAACTATTCCACTTTAACATTTACATTGGTAGACCCAATTAAAAATTTAAATTCAACCTAACTAAACCATTCTAATCCAAAATTAGGTTTGCCTTGAACCATGTACCATGCCTATAAGAGCAATAACTAGTTCATCTTGAACCACACACCAAATAAATCATGTGCCAAGTAAATCAAATCTAAACCTAGTTCATCTTAAACCATGTACCAAACCATTCCAACTATATACCAAAACACTATAATTTTTATCTAGTTTATCTTGAACCACATTCTAATGCCAAATCAAATCTATTTCAGCCAAATCCAACTGTTATATGTCAAGCATGTGCCTATTAAAAAATGGTTCTTATCTTTTGATTCAATTTCCCACACATGTTGGTTAGGTATAATGAAGTAATATAATCTATATTTTATTTCATTTGAAACATATCTATCCTAACCTACCTTCTTTAGGGCTAATTAAATCAAGACCATTTTGGACCAATTCTAATTTATGCCAATCTACCTTATTTGGAGCATTATTTAATATAAGACCAAGGTCACCCTTCTTTGGTCCCATCCCAATCAAGTCTATTTCATCCTTTTTAGGGTTAGGATAAACAAATCCAATTCTAATTAAGACCAAGACTAACCTATTTGGGTCCCATTCTAATCAAGACCAAGACCACCCTCCTTATCCCCATTCTAATTAATACCAACACCACCCTTGTTTGGGACCAATCTAATATGTATAATTTCACCCTATTTGGAGATAATCAATTCAAAACCATTTAAACCCATTTCAATATATGACAATTCACTCTATCTGGGGCCAATAGAGTCGACCATTTTGACCGACTTAAATTTACGTAAGACAACCCTCTTTGGGGCCTAATTATAATTACATTAAGACCAAGACCTCCTTATTTATGACTCATTCAAAGTAATACCAAGTTCACCCTCTTCAAGGCCAATTTATTCTATCCCATTCCCTTTACATGTATAAATTCTTATGGGAATTAGTCTAAGGTTAATTTGAAATGGAATCTTGACTTGGGATCCTAATATTGTTTTATTATTACTAGTCTTATGTCAAAGTATGATATATCAACTCACCCAGCTTAGCCATCATCTATCCCACTTTACATCTAATTTTGACATTTCAACCATTATCCCAAAATACAATATGGTATTATAGACATAACAAATCCAATCAACCATTCTAAATTAAAAATAACTCCCAAACTAGTGTAGACTATAGACAAGACCAATTTACATGACAATTTTTTTACAACAAAGTTTAAAACCTTGTCAAAATGTTATATCTCATAGATAAACTTTAGGCTAGATTTCCAGTAGATAATTTATACTATTTGATTAAAGCACCTAAAGAGACACCCCTACCAAAAAATCAAGTTTCTCAAAGACAACAATTTAGATCTATAATGTCATTTCCCCTACAAAGTACCTTATCTATTGAAAAACTAAGTGTTCCCAAGTTTGATAACTACTCAATTGATATATGTCATGATCCCCTTCTCAAACATTATCATATACATCCACTTCTAAAACAAGATTAATATAATCAAACCATTGTCAACATTTTTATGGAATAAACCATCTTTTACCAAATACAAACCATTGATGATCCACCTATTTAATGAAGGACACTTATTTGACATAGGACCCATCTTTGAAGAGCCCATTATTTGTTCATTTCCCAAATTCCCCCATTTTATAACATTTATTCATCCTAAAGACTTCATTTCTAATTGAAAGGATAACAAGGTGCTTTTTGACAATGTAACTCATCAGGTCCTCTTTATGGTTAATTTAACATCTAAATTAGGTCTATTTTAGAACCAATGTTAGATTTGGGTTCTATTATGGAATAAATATCATATTTAACACTAGAGTACAAATGAACATTAGAATGAACATCTAATTTAGATCCTCTTTAGATAGAATCATCTTTAGAATTAGAATATATTAATAGATGTTATGAAATTGGTTGCACATTTATAGCATATCCAATTGAAAAAATTTGTGATCCTTCTATGATTTTTTAGGAAGCTTCTTTCAACATTGACACAAGTTCTTTGAGTAGCCTCTATGATAACTATATTGCATTTTATCCTTTTTATTTCCATTAAACATGCCTTTACCATTAAATAACCTAGCCATTAAATTGAGATACCACCACCCATAAATAATCACACATTGCTAAACTTATTCTATGGTGACACTTGAGTGGTATAATTTCTTGGTACAAGATAATATCAAAACAAAAGAATAATCTTCTAGTGAAACTTTGTTTGAGGTTATAGGGGATAAACAAAGTTGAAACTCAACATCTTTTAGTGAAACCTTATTTGAGGTGCTATAAGATAATTAAAATATAAAATTATAAGCCGATAGTGAAACATTGATTAAGGATCTAAAGGAAAATCATCAAAACCCCTTAGTGAAACCTTATTTAAAGCATGATCAAACAATCCAGATAAAAAAAAAATGAATAAGACTTTGTTAGTGAAAACCTCATAATGGCACTAATAGTTGAGACAATTAATTTGTCATTACTTAAGAAAGGCATTATTTAAGACAATATCAGCCTTGTCACAACCAAAATTAAGTCTAATCTAGAATCAACAATAATGTGTGTCACCAAAATTTCCAATTTTCATTTGTCCACCAACCATTATACATTCATTTTTGATCCTATTATCCATTCAATAACTATATTCCATTATCTAATCTGACCATTTATCTCATTCTTATCCTTTCATACCCTTCCTAGTGGCTCTATTTTTTATAGACGATATGAAGACATCTTGTCTAAAGGTTTAGAGGAAACAAAATCAACCACCAATAAATATCACAAAAATGGTCATCTTGGTAACATCAGTATAAGGATATATATGGAGTAAACATTATAAATAAGTATTGGTTAGATACAAAAGGTCGACATTATGCATCCCATAATCCTTCATTAAGTTGAGATGATAGAAAATTAAAAAAAATAGAAGAATTAATTTTAAAAAAATTATCAAAAGAGAAAGATAAATAATTCATCTAATAATGAAAACCATGATCTTGGAACCTTTGGTAAGTACCATGATGAAAACTAGTTTTCTAGCATCATGCATAAATAATTTTTTATCTTCAAGTACCTTGACATTTGGGGGCAACCTTATGTACATTATAGGCGATTCTGTTCAAGCCATCTTGGCCATTATAGTCCATTACAATTCAGGGAATTTAAACCATTCAATATTATTTATCCCAACCCATCTTATTATGACCATTAGTCTTTCCATCTTTAACTCATTACATAAGTGGAAGGTCTATTGAAACCTATTTGGGAAATATTTATTATCCACATGACACTTTGATGATTGACACATCTAGTTCTCATGTGATATGATTATTTAATACTTATAGTCCTTTATTTCATTATCATTTATTACCATGTACCATTTGATTTTGTTCCTATTTTTCAACCCTATTATTGATTCATAGTATCCCCCATCAAGGTTGAACTACATTTACCTGAGGTCCATTTGGTCTATGTAGGTAATGCTTAATTTTTGAGGTCAGCTCTGTCACCCCTCTAAGTCATCCTATCACTATTTTACTATAAATATAAACCATGTTCTTATCATTTTTTAGTTATATCATTTTTCATCTTGTAATCCTCCATTGAGTTGAGATTATTAAAAAAAAAAAAAAAAAAAAAACACATTCAAAATTTTCCAAAAAAATCTAAAAATCAAAATAGGCTTATAATCTCTAGGAGAGATATCAAGCCAAAAAATTCAAAAACATTTGTCTCGTCCTAGATCCAATAAAAATTATTGGTCCAATCAATTCAAAAAAAATTTAGATGTGTTCTTCCCAAAATCTACCCTACTAGGGAAAACTCATTATTGGTTCCAATCATTTCAACTGCCTTGAGATGTGTCCTTCCATTAAATGTATAATTTCTTGGGGGAATCATCCATTTATCTATATAATTCAGCCTTAACACATGGATTTTAAATTTTTTAAATAATAAAATGATTTATATTTTTTTTCAAGTTTGTTTGTGTTTTTTATTATTTTCTTTTATTATTTTTGCCTTGACTTAGTCCACTATGACAATGATATCATCATGGTGATTCTTATCATGTAATGGTAATTTATTACATCCATTAACATACATTAGTTTTACCATCATGGTTTTTATATTTGGTGTGTTTTCATCAATTATATTTTCGATCGTGGGTCATTCCTTATGCACTTTCTGGTTTAGTCATCATGGTGTTTTATATGATGATGCATACCATTAAGCACTATATCAAAAATTAAGATATATAACTCTACTTGGAAATGTCATGGAAAATAATATATTTGTATACTAATTACACTGTAATAAATTAACTACATGACTAGGTTATATTCTACTCATGACATATTTAGAGTCTATAAAAATGATCATAATCATTTCATTTTATTTCCACTTTTACCAAATTTTTGGGAGAACTACATCATCTTGAGGTCATTTTGGACTATGTATAAAATGATTCATCACATTTATTTTTTGAGGTCATATAAACCACCCCTATTTAATTATTTATAAAATTCATATTCTTCTAATCCAATCACATCATTCTTTAATCATTATTCTTCATTATCTCTGTCATTATATTTGAGCATTTTCAAGTGCCTAGTTTTTTTAGGCTTATTCATTATTTGATAATTCATTATACCATTTCACCTATGTTTTTTCTTGATCATAATTAATCTTTATAAAAATTTACATCCTTTATCTATGCTTGTCAACCAATGAATCAATTTATTAATCATTATTTATCAAAATGATCAAATCTACCCTGCTAGGGCAAACCATTTTTAGACCATCAAAAATAAAATTTTCCCTACTTGGGGAACCCATTCAATCAATTATCAATATACACTATTGGGGCATGGTATTATGATCAACCAAGACCACCATTTGTGGGACCAATTCTATCATTTACTCTTACTTCTAATTCTAAGCCCATAACTTCCACCTTATTTGGGGCTAGACAAAGTGTGCCTCTTATTTTAGGATGTATCCTTCTCACTTTCCCCCACCTTGGGGAAAATTAAATTATATTGTTATCCAACATTGGAAATAAAAACATGAAATAATTGTCTCATATGGATTAATCTCATATGTGAATTAATTTAACTTTTCTTCTTGTCCATTTTCTTCTTTTTGAGGGCTTGCCCATCAATCTTATTTTCTAGCCACTCTCTTGAGGGGGCATCATGGGCAATACCAAACATTGTTTGGGGCTTACTTGTGGACACATTTTTAGTAAATTAATAAATATTAAACAAAACATGAACACACTAATCTTTAATAATTATCAAATTTATTCTTAATGACTTTTTAATTCTTTGAAAAGATGTTATTGTACCTAGTGTCTCACAATGCCTTCTCAAACATGGAAAAAATGTAGACACTTAAAATTGGAAAATTTATTTTGATTATAATTATGTATTATATTAACACTTTCAACCTTTCTAAAATTATTTTTCCTCTTATGTTTAATTAATTAACCTGATCTACTCCTAATGGAAAATTCCATGGATTTGGAATTTACCCATTTTCTAAATTCAAAATTAGAATATTGTCTCACCCAAGGTGACATAATAATAACAAGTGTGAAACTAAGAGATATTACAATATCTCACACCCCTCTTGTACACTCTTCCTCTTATACCCCTCTTACACACAAAAGGGTAATGATTTGAATCTCTTATATTTTTATGACATACTCCACCCATTTTATTCCACACTCCATATTTATCATTTATGAGAATGGAGTACTAATATTGAACCCTTGATATTTAAATCAAGATGGATGGTCCATAATATTTTTCCAAATATATAAATGATAGGGTCTACACACTCTTTTACAATGGTCAAATAAGGCAACAAATCTCTAACCAATCTTACGGCCATAATTAAACCTTTTATCATGTCAAAGTCAAGCTAAATCCAAACCATGTGTAGACAAGGAAAGATGTTACTCACATGAAGATTAAAACATTGATAAAGACTTCTACATCTATAATCTAATCTCATTATCTTTAGACTAGTCTTCAAAAGAATCTTCAAGGGAGGTAAGAAGCATAGTTCTTTATCTTCCAATTGCATTTATTGTTTGTAGTCCATAGCTCATCCTAGGGATTAGGCTTGATAAGTTATGTCTTTAAGTTATTTTGGATTTGTTCACCAACAATTGACTAACCTCTATTATATTCCTAATTTACGCTAGTAAATCCTTTTCAACTCACTTCTTATCTTTAACAAATTCTTCATAAAATACTCAGAGTCACTGCCACTCAACATAACTCATAATCATGTGATTTTGTTACAAAGGTAAAATTATTTTACAAGGTGAGTGAATTTTTGTATCTAACCGATTCACCTTTTCATCTAATAAAATATAAAACATAATTTTTTATACTCACACAATAAGTTTTAAATAGTTTTTATAAATTAATAATTATATTATTTATTAAATAGAACAATGTGGGCCACAAAGCTATCCCACTATTTTAACTATTTAGGACTTAGTAAACGTAAATCCTATGTTGTTAAAGGTTTGAGCATAGTAAATCAGGGTAGAAATATGTAATAAATATAGACATTGATTGTAATATAATTAACTTAGTTTGAACCTTCTAAAAATAATAATAAATAATGTAAACAATAATCTAGATATAAAATGATCAAAATAGGAGATCTATAGGTTGTAAATTGAGATAAAGGTTGATATGAGTGTTATAGACATGCTCCAAGTGTTAAAAACTTTTTTGGATAGTAGGAACCTAACTGGATAGTAGTGTTATGTGGTACTATTATCCCTATTTTGGCACTAGTGTCCTCTTTGTAGAATTGTTCTAAGCTTCTAGGTGCACTTGTGTCTAGGTATACCAAGCCTACTCCTATACACATGAGATATAGATCTCTATAAATGACTTATTTTGACTTATTTTATGTTGTAAACCATAAACCTCCATGTTAATATGGCATCTGATTGGCACAATTAGTAAAGTGTGTTGTTAGTGGGGTAGGTTGGACATCCTCAACACCCCATTTTGATGATAGTTTCCTACATACCAATATTCTAAAGATGAATCAAGCCCTATGTAGTTCTCCCCACCTAAGTGCTAGTAAAAGTGCAAGTGAAACTGGTATGCATGTTATCTTGAGTGTTTTTAATGTGCTTGAGAATGGAAACCTAAGTAATATAATCTTAAGAATGTTATATATGGTTATATGTAGAATTAGGGTAAAATAGGGATCACTAACCTTGATTGTGTACAACTTGTTTTGAGTTTGTTTGTTTAAATTACATTTGATTTCCATATAGTGGTTAGAGGGATAAAAATCATGCATATTTATTTTTATTGTACTTTTTTAGGTATTAAAAGAGGTATAAGATAACCATAGATAGTTGGTCACTTGAAAATATATTTTTTAATAACAAAAAGAGGGAAAAGGATACTAGTGTCAAAATTAGGACATTAGTGCCATGGGGCACTACTATCCAAATTATGGCACTAGTGTCCAAGTGGTAGAACCTAAATCACTAAGGGCTTGAATGTCAAAGTGAGGGTCTTGGACTATTTTACAAATGTTTACAGATGTATTTGGATTGTACAAAGGTTGGGTAAGAGTCTCAGTAGGCCCTAAGATAGGTCTAGGGATTGGCTAGGGTTGGGTGATCTCAAGTAACACTCTTATCACTCAAGTGTAATTTTTGGGTTATTACATTTTCCATTCCTTTATTCTACAAATTTAACAAAGTGAAATGACTAAGATAAAGGAAAAAAATAGTACCTAGATTTACCTAAGAGCCAAAGCCTATGAACCTAGATCTGAGTATGTGAAGCATGATCCATTACATATCCTTCAAAAGAAACATGAATATATCATTCCTTAATTAAGATATATCAAAATCAAAATAAAAAATTAAGTAAAGAGACAAGAGAAAGGATATGAATGAATACACCTCATTGGGTACATGAACTAATGAAACCTAGTGATAACCTATGTGTGTGTAGATAGTGATCAATCAATGAATAACTTGGATTGAGTTGATTGATTGCTTAGTACCCATGTGTGGGTGTCTCAAAAAATCAATACAATTTTGAATCCATCATTACCCACCTTTGCTTGGTAGATCATAACTTGTGAATATCTTGGATTGGAATAATGGTGTGTCTAACCCTTTTATGTAGGTGGATCAATAACTTGAGTAGACTATGATTCCAACATTGCCTACCCACGTTTAGTAGATACATATAAGATTAAATCTATGTGATTTAACTGGAGATGTGTAACTATGTATGTCAAATCTATGACCACTCAATAATATTAAGTAGCTCTGGGCCACCTGGGATTGCCAACCATTGTATATGTAGTATGGCATGAATCTATTGTGTAACCTAGAACATGGCATCTTATGTATACAACATAGATAATAACATGGAGTTTGTGATTCCATATAATCAACCATTATATAAGTGACCATATGTAAATAATGTGCTATGCACATGCCCCAAAATATGATATTTGAGTATATGGATTATGGATTGAGTTGTAATAATTTATATTTGAGCATCTAAAATAAAACATGAATGATCATATCATATCATGATACCCCCAATCTAAGCAAACTAGTATGAATCTAAGCTAAATTGAGCCAAAATTGGTAATATATAACTGATCCTATGCAAACATGGATTATACCTACTATACTTTTCTAGCCAATCTATAATTTTTTAAATCTAAGGCTATTAGATATTAGTGTCATATTTTGGATAATAACACCATTTTATGCTAGTGTCCCAACTTGGGCACTAATTTCCAACTATTCTAATTTTTGTATAACTAAAGTTGATCTTTATGTCAATATTTCCCATTGTGTTTTACTTAAATTGATTTCTATATTACATTCCTATGTGATGAAAATTATACTTGATGTGCATTAAAATAGCCTAATCTCTATTACAAACCCCTGTGAATGCCCCTATTTTGATAAAAGTTGATGAATGCATGAAAGAACCATCCTTAAAAGAAAAATCTCTAAAAATGTGTGTTAGTTGGATCATATATGATATTTTCATAATAAACCAATATGATGTACACATATAACATC
Source organism: Torreya grandis (assembly GCA_037957365.1). Lineage (NCBI taxonomy): Eukaryota > Viridiplantae > Streptophyta > Pinopsida > Cupressales > Taxaceae > Torreya > Torreya grandis. The sequence continues at coordinate 1,786,295 of JARHVA010002446.1, forward strand.
AAAATGTAATATAACACAAGCATAAATTTTTAGTGTGCAATGTATGCTAGGTTTAACATTTAAAAGGGTGTCAAGATAGATATGACAATGGATATGAAATATAAATCTGAGTAATAATTAAGTGACTACCTAGGGGGATGGGGCATGATATCCATCATGACAACCAAGTAGGAAGGGAAGATACATGAGATCCCTCATGGAATCTAGAATTGGAGTGCATAATAAGAAAGAGAAGAGTGTCATGGTCATGATGCATATCAAAAATCATATATATAACACACATGAGGCATGTAAAGTAGTCTAAGGGGACAAAATACAAGGGACATGGGCATATGTTACTAAATATGAGAAATTAAGACATACAAGGACATGTTTAAATGTCTGCATAAATACATAACAATAAATTTGGATTAGATCCATATGGAAGGACATGTTCAAATGTCTACATACATAATCAGGAAGATACACACAAGGATATGGGCACATGTCTAAATCATATATATATATATATATATATATATATATATATATATATATATATATATATATATATATATATATATATATATATAATAAAAATAAGTGGCATAGAGCCATAAAAAAATGGCATATTCAAATTTCCTCAAATAAAAGAAGCATAGAGACACAATCAATTCTAAACTAGGAAAGCTAGAAATGAAATCATGCATAAACATGTGGTACAAATATGTATAAGAGCTAAGATGTACATATGCAGAGTCTAGAGGAGTAGTAGTCATGAATAAAACTAAGTAGGTGGAGGATGATAAATATCAAGATATAATAATGATTAATCTATGATCTAGAATTTATAAATATGTAACTTAGAAATTTAAACTGTGTATAAGATGCCCTCAAATGGGTGATTATCAAATGAGGAACTTGGTTAGGTAAGTATCACAATGTTCAATGGGTTTTTTATTTCTTTGATAATGACCTCAAATGGGTGATTATCAAATGGGTTTTTGATACTTGGTTAGGTGGTTATCAAAAACCCATTGAACATTGTGCATATATTTATGCAGTGGACCTGGGTTAGGTAAGTATCTAAAAACACTCGACAAGAAAAAGTTAAGCATGTATGTATAATAAACCCAACTATACTAAGATAGCTAGCCTTTTTAGTGTATGGAAAATATAAGTGTAAATATGGAAATTTTTCTAATATTAAAATTTGTATTTTCTGAGTAAATATTTAAATTTTTTTGTACTTTTGGCATATTATATTATTTGTGTATTTTCTAGATATTAGTTATGTACAATTAATATTATATATATATATATATATATATATATATATTATACACCAAAAGTATACTATATAGGTTCACTTGATGGCAAAGAAATAAAAAACCCATTGAACATTGTGCATCTAAGGATATATATATATATATATATATATATATATATATATATATATATATATATATATATATATCCTTAGATGCACAATGTTCAATGGGTTTTTGATTTCTTTGCCATCAAGTGAAGCTATATAGTGTACTTTCTGGATAATATCTTTTATGAATAAGTATGATCCAAGCCAATTTGGTTTGAATTTTATTTTTTCATATTATTTTGGATTGATGTTTCTAATATTTTATTGTAAAACTATATCATTGACTTTGAATAATCTATTGTGAACATGACTATTGTAGCTACGCTAGATTTGTTTCTGATATGCTCTGAGATGATTTGTAACTTGAATGCATGTGTAATCCAACTATTCTAATTCATGGACACATATTTATCTATATTAATCATCTGTAATGATCCCTTTCAATGATACCCATAAAGATGGGATTTCTAATTCCAATGGGATAACTACTTATGTGCCATATACTAATGAATAAGGAGTAGCTCTTATTAGTGTGTGAATAATGGTGTGATAATCCCATAGTGAATATATGAGCTGATTGTGCCAATCATCACCAAACGTGGTAATAATTTTGCTATGAATGTCACTAATTGTCTTGTTTATAGTTTTTACTTGACCATTGCCCTGTGAGTAGTACAAAGTATAAAATGTGCTCTAAAATTTATATTTAGACAAAATTTCTTAATTTTTTATTCTTAAAAGAAGTTATATTATCTATAACAATGGCCGTTGGGATGATGAAATGGGAAATAGTATTGCTCATAATAAAATGACATATATCTTTTCCTTTTATCGATTATAATAGAATGACCTCCACCCATTTTAAAAAGTATTTTGTAGCTATGATAATGAATTTGTGACCTCTTATATATTTTAGATTTATCTTAAAAGTATTTTGTATCTATGATAATGAATTTGTGACCTCTTATATATTTTAGATTTATCTTATTAGTTAGATAAAAACCCCATAACATGAATGACCATGGGGATACTATGGGTTGTATTTGTTGTGAAGGGACATGGTATAGGTTGGTATGGCATTGAAATTTGTCACATAACTTGACATATCCCTGACATTATTGTTTAATGGTTAGTTAATAGTAACCTTGTCTATGTAATTTATGTGACATTGGTTTACCATTGAAATGGCCACCACATTCCTTGTAATGTAATTATCTGATAGCCAACTTAGTTTGATCAACTGTCAAAAATTGAAGTGTCTCTTAAAAGATAATTTTAATAAGTTCCCATAAATAATGATATATTTGAGGGAATTTCACTTTAATTTGTGATTTTAATTCCTTACAAAAGTTTTTGGTGTAATATATTTGTATAGAAAATTATATATATCAGAGAACCATTCTAATGTTGTTGTACTATGCATGGTAACTAAAACTATTAGAGATATGAGTTCAACATGGGACACTAATGGAGATTTTAATCATGTGATAGTTAAGATAGCTTGGTCTTCATCTATTTTAATGGGGATCAATGATGTTGCACTATCCATTACATCAACATGATGATGGTCTTTATGTGGAATGTTTTTAATAGAAAAAATATCAAACTAAGGTTGTAGACATTGAACCATATTATTGTAGGAATGAGGCATTCTTATTTGGTTTGGTATATGTTTATAATTTGATTGAATATTAATTTTAAATTCCCATAAACTTCAACTGATTTAATTTTTAGAGCCTAAGCTACTTGAAGGCCTATGATAAGGGCCTAATATTCTGTGATGTTGTTATTACATGAAAAACCAAGTTGGTAAGGTGAACTATTCACCTAAATGGGTTTATGTAAATAATTCCTTCCTCAACACTAGATTCATGTCTAAAATTTTCAAGGAACATTTTCCATGTGTTGAAAGTCATGTTATACATTATGAATTCATCATTAAAATTACCATTAATAGGATTTGTGTCCAATAATGGGGCTATTGCCAATTGATCTAAAATTATCTAACCTTTCATTGATTTTTGTAAGATAATATTGAGTTTGAATTCTATGAGTAACATAACCCATTTTTCAATATAGTCTAAGATATGTGGTTTCAATATGAGGAACTTTGAATGATCGACTTTTGTAATGACTTAGGTCTCATTATATAGTGTTGGAGGTTTTGAGTAATGAATACTAGTTCCAATTTTTTTTCTATTGTTTGTTAATTTTGTTCATAGTCAAAAAGTGTAATATTAATGTATTAAATATATTTCTCTTTATGTTTATCATCATGTTATGCTAAGAGTTCATCGAGTGCATGATTTTTCATTAAGAGGTAAAGGAGAAGTGGCTTGTCATGTGCTAGTGGTACTAGTATAGGTGGGCTCACTAGGTAATATTATAATGTGTCAAATAATTATTAAGATGTGATGTCCCATTCAAAATTTATATCTTTCTTAGTTAATTCAGTGAATTATTGAGTCTTATTTGCTTGTTGTGCCACAAAGTGGTGTATTACCTTATTCTTGCCTTGAAGGGAGCAAAATTGCTTTAAGTTGGTAGGAGGATGCATGTCCATTATGGATTTGAATTTATTTGGGTCAACATCAATACAATTTTGGGATATATTAAAAATCCCAAAAGTTAAGCAGATGAAACCTGAAATATGCATTTCTTGGGATTTAGTTGTATATTATAGTTTCTTAATCTTTTGAAAATCTAGTATAAATACATTGCATGGTGTTATCACTCTTTCGATTTAGTAATCAAGTCATTGACATAATATTTGATTGTCTTATGAATGATATAATGAAATATATGGTTCATTTTTCATTGGTATGTTTCTTCTACATTTTTAATCCAAAAATCATGACTATATAGTAAAAAGTGCTCCATGGTGTGGTAAATGAAGTTTTTCTTGGTCTTTTTTAGTGATCTTGATTTGATTAGAATCAATGAAACTATCCATAAAAGACAACATTTCATAGCCTATTATGGATTCCATTATCATATCAATTTTGGGTAGAGGAAAATAATCTTTAGGACATGGTTTTTTTAAGTTTCTATAATCACACCAACTTAGGATTTGGCTATTAGGTTTAATAACAGGAACAATGTTAGCAACCCATTGGGGATGAGTAACTAGTCAAATGAAACCAACATCAAGGAGCCATTGGATTTAATTTTTGAATAAATGAGAAACCTTGGGTGTATTTTTATAATTTTATGTTTAACCAAATTTTCAACAAGATAGAGTGTAATCATGTGTACTATGATTGAGGGATTAATTCAAAGCATATCAAAATAGGCCCAAGTGAAAACTTCAAAGAAGTCTTTCAAAATATGATGAATATCTATATCTTCTTCTTTATGTAGTGAATAAACCAATAATATGATGTGAGGATAATTATAAATCCCACAATTGAATTTATCTATCTCTTTCTTAAGTAACGTAGATTGATCCATAATGTAAGGTGTTGTAGGGATAGTATCATCTATGTTGGGTGAAATATGATCAAAAATATCTGAACACTCACCAAAGTGTCTGGTCATTTGTGTAATGAGGAAAAATATTATTATTATTAAAGGAATGGATATATTTGTATGCCCCCAAGAAATCTAAGAGAGCCTCATCATTATAAAATTCATCAAAAATAGGTAAATCCAAAGAAAGTTTGTTATTGATAAGATCAAAGTAAACAACCAAAAATGTAGAAACATGATTTATTGATCATATTCCCATGGAATATGTGAAATAAACATTATATGATGATAATTAAGGTGAGAGGATAGGGCATTATATGTGTTATATTTATATCCAAGTCCTTATCTACTTTGTTGATCATATGCCTCAATGGGATTAAGGATTCTCTGCTCATGCTTTCTAAGGCTTGTCATATGTAACCCATTTTTTGTAAATATATCAATGCAAAAGGATAAGTAAATATATTATCCATTTCTCTAGAGGTGTATGGGGGAGTTATACATGAAATTTGAATAGTAGACTAGAGGGGTGTTGTGGTAAAATCCATGCAAGGAATATAATTGTGTGAAAGATCTTTACATTGACAATATTTGAATGGTTCTTGACACATAGGAAATATGTAGATATGAATTTTGTAGATAACCTTTAAACATGCATGTAAAGTGGATGGAACTACATGTATATCATGAATCTAAGGACTTGCAAACAATATATTGTAATTAAGATCATTAAGAATAACTTAACATGTTGTAGGTAGAATTATTAGCCCTAATGTAAGGTTTAGTGTGATTTGACCTAAAAATTTGCATGGAATATTATCAAACCCTCATATTTTAATATCATAAGGATCCAAATCCTTAGTATGTATATTAAGAATCCATAGAAAAGAGATATTATAAATGTTCAATCTAGATCCATTATCAACTAAAATGCATTTGACACCCACCTCATTAATTCATAATGTAATAAAGAGAGACATTTATGATCTATGATAAGTTGAGGTGGGAGATATTCCTTTTCAAAAGAAATATGCTCTTTAGTCCATTTCATAGTACTAATTATGGAATCAATTTAAGCTGGCTCTATTGGGTGAGGCATATGAGTATCATAGAGTGTTACATACAAATTATATTTGTATGTGTATAAATGTAATAAGATATCTAAAATGGAAACTTTTCTTATAGAAACACTACTCTATTTGAAAAAAATATAGACATGGGTCTTTTAACATGTCATGCTTTAGGATAAAAAATGGGCATCATAACCTAGACTACAAGGTCTACTATGAGCACAAATCTAGTAACAAAGGTGGGATAATAGTTAGCTATGTGGGGTTGAGAAGTAGGAGTGATAAGAAAGACCAATGAGGTTCTCTTATTCCTAGTAGTGATAGGTAAGAAATCAAAGGGAACTAAAGATCAAAATTCATCTAAAGGAGACATGCTAATTTTAGGTATTAAATTTTTCATCTTATGTAATATATCCTATATGTGTTTAAATATTTTCCTCTTAATTGAATTCCACATAAGAGAAAAATAACATGATAAATAATGAAACATTACATACATTTCAATTGATATAAATCTTTATATATACATTTGTTTATGTCCTCTTTGATTTCATTTTGAATTAAAGGAATTAATCATGTAAATGAAATTATTTGACTTTGCATCAAAAAGTGTTAAAATTCTTTTATCATTATTGTCATGCTTATACCAAATAAAAAATAGAAGATATATAGATATACAATCTAAATATGGGTCCTAAAACACTATAAATATAAACCCTAGGGTTATCTATGATTAGGGTTTATACAATATTTGAAGTAAGTCAGGTTCACCAAATGTTTTAACTATTTAAAACATAGTAGATGTAAATCTTAGGTTGTTAAAGGTCTAAGCATAGTAAATCATCATAGAAACATGTAATAAATATAGCCACTGATTTAGTTTGACCTCTCTAAAAATAGAGATAAATAATGTAAACAAGTACTTAGCTAGAAAGTAATTGAAATGGGAGATCTGGAGAATGAAAACTGAGACAAAGGTTGGTCTAAATGTCATGAATAGGATATAGGTGTTAAAACCCTTCCTAAATGGTAGCTACTTAATTATAAATTAGTTCCATTTGGCACTAGTGTCCCTATTTTAGTAGTAGTGTCCTCTGTATATAATTAATCTAAGATTTTAGATGCACCTCTGTTTGGGTCTACCATGTCTATTCCTATATGCATGAGTTATAAATCTCTATAGATGACTTATTTTACATGTGAACCCTAATATTCCATGTTGATAGGACCTATTGTTAGCACAAGTAGTAAATTGTGTTGTTAGTGGGGTAGAATGGACATCCTAAATACCTCATTATGATGAGATTTGCTTACATACCATTACTCGAAAGAGGGATCAAACTTGATGTAGTTCTCCCCATCTAAGTGTTGGTGCAAGTTAAAGTGTAAGTGAAGCTAGTATGAATGTTATATTGAGTGTTTTTAATGTGATTGATACTATAAAATTGAGTAATATAAGTGTAACAATGTTGTAGATGGTTGAATGAAAAAGTAAGGGAGAATAGGGATTGATAACCTTCATTATGCACAACTTGTTTTGAGTTTGTTTGCGTAATTTTCATCTGATTTCCATCCAGTGGTTAGAAGGATAAAATTCATGTATATGTACTATTATAGTTCTTGCACATGTCTTAAAATAGGTCTAGCTTGACCATAGATAGTTGCTCATTATAAAATATGTTTTTTCTTAACAAAAAGAGGGAAAGGGACAATAGTGCCAAAACTAGGACATTAATGTCATTGGGTGTTATTTCCCCTATTATGGCATTAGTTTTTGGGTGGTATAACTTGAGAGACTAAGGGCCAAGATGTTAAAGTGAGGGTTTGGGACTACTTTAGGGATGTTTAAGGATGCGCCTAGTCCACATGAAGGCTAGATAGGTGTCTAAATAAACCCTATGATAGGTCTAAGGATAATCTATGGATGGGTGGTCTCAATTAACATTTTTAACACTCAAGTGTCATTTTTAGGTGATTGCACCCATATATATTAATGTTCCAACATTAAGTACTTTAGAATGTTTAATCTTATCTTCCCTCCCTTGCTTAGTGTAATATCCCTTCGAATATCAAAACAAAACTCCAAATTGCTTATCTGAATTTCTGCAAAATATCTTCAAATAGATGAATAAATCACAGTATAATTTCTTATTTATTTGCTCATAAGCTTACAATAGAGATCCTCTGTCAAGTATATCAAAAGTATGGCCTAAATAGCCTGAATATTCTGTAAATTGGAAAAGAATTCTGAATCTGGTTCGTCTCGGCCTGCCGTGTAAAACACACAGCCACCGATGCCAGTTATACTACCATCGTTGATCGATCTACAGTCATTACTCCGCCGATGTCGGTAGTATGTCAATCGATGTCAGTCTCTGTAAGTATCTGTTTGCCGATGTCGGTACCTGTACTTCCTGTCGATGCGTACGGATTTTTATGAGCTTCGTACGAAATTCGTACGGCTGCTGATATAACACACCCTGTATGCCTAATCCTGATCTGTAGAATTATGGGCTGATACAAAAGATCTATATCTGGATAATTCTTGAATCAAACCCCAAAATAAAGAAAAATACCTATAAACCCTTGTGATAGCTTCTGAGTGAAGTTATCTCTCAAATACCTGTAATACTATGATAACTTCTGGGTGAAGCTATCTCTCAATTCGGCAATAGATCGGTTGATCTTTCACAACCTCTGAATCACACACAATGAAGAGTTGACGTTCTTCAATGCAATTGGAATCCTGGAACCCTTGGCTCAGTCTTCACAGAAGAATTTCTTAACAAGAATCAATATCAATAATAAGCATGAATACAAACTCTCTCTCATGAGAGATTCTTATACACCTCCAAAGGTGTGCTTGCTAAAATTAGACTCCCTTAAATTAGACTTCCTTAAATTAGAACTAGGGTCTTAAAATTAGATCAAGTCTTAATTTAGAATTTGCATCCTCAAATTAGACCAAATCATTAATAATTAATAATTAATTAATAATTAATTAAAATTAGTTCAAATAATTAATATTTGATTAGATCAACCAAATATTAATATCTCCCTTAATTCATGCCTGAAAGTGCCCGAACGAATTCCAACCCATCTCTATCGAGACCCTCTATCCATCTTATCAGCCTACGAGGGTCACATAATAGGCTAATCATCCGCTTGAAAATATGTCAACTAGAAGGGGACATGACAGTCCGCCCCTCCTGAAATTGCTTGCCCTCAAGCAATCTCAACTCTGGATGTTGTAGAATATCTTCGCTTTCCCATGTCGCATCCTCAACTGGCAAATCTTTCCACTTTACCAAATATTCCCTGATAGTCCATCGACGCAACTGTCTCTCTCTAGATTCCAAGATGGACTCAGGTACTAAGGTCAATTTTCCCTCATCATCTAAGGGAGGTAACACTGTAGAAGGTATCACACGGTGTCCTAACGCCTTTTTGAGGCGTGATACATGAAAGACATTGTGTACCTTGCTCTCTGTAGGAAGCTCTAGCTCATAAGCCATCTCTCCAACGCATCTTAGGATCCGGAAAGGACCGTAGTAACGTGGCTTAAGCTTCTCTACCCCACTCTTCTTAAGAGTAGACTGTCGGTAAGGCTGCAGCATAAGATAGACCATGTCACCTACCTCAAAAGATCTCTCGGTCCTCCGCTGATCTGCATACTGCTTCTGTTGATTCTGCGCCTTAGCAATCTTCTCCTTGAGAGTCCTCATAATATCCTGACTCTCCTGCAATAGGTCCCCAGCACTCGGCACTCTACTGTCACTCAGTAGCAAATCTAGAAAACTCAGTGCCTCATACCCGTATAATGCCATAAAAGGAGACATCTGAATGGTCATGTGGAAAGTTGTATTATAGCAATACTCGCACAGATGAATCCACTTGACCCAAGCTTTTTGCTGCCCTGCAATGTAGTTCCTGAGGTAGCCCTCCACCCATTTGTTCACTATCTCCGTCTGTCCATCAGTCTGCGGGTGGTAGCTGGTGCTAGGTGTAAGCTTGGTCCCACAAAGTCAGAACACCTCCTGCCAGAAGTGACTCAGGAACCGACTATCCCTATCACTCACTATGCTCCGAGGTAATCCATGCAGTCAGAATACCTCTCGAAAGAAAACCTCTGCTACTTGTGTAGCTGTATGTGTGGTGGTAATCGGGAAGAAGTGAGCATACTTCGTTAAACGATCCACAACTACATATATGCAATCACGTGCTTGGGCTTTAGGCAAGCCCGTAATGAAATCCATCGACAAACACTCCCACTTCCTATCAGGAATTGGAAGTGGCTGCAACAATCCTGCTGGGTACGTGTTCTCCTGCTTGTTCTGCTAACAAACAAGGCACTCACGCACATACTGAAGAACATCTGCTTTGAGGCCTTTCCATGTGAATCTCTCCCTAATTTGTCTGTAAGTCTTGAAATATCTGGGATGTCCTGCAGTAGGTATATCATGAAAAGCTCGCATGATAATGTTCTTCATCGACGATCCTGGAATCAAAAAAACCCTGTTCTTGTAAATGATCAAGTCATCCACAAGAGTATATCTGGTGTCAACCGTCAATCCCTCAACAATACTAGATGCCCATGTATCCTTGGCGTACTCTGCCACAATCATATGTCACCAATCCTCTGTAATGTGGACCATGGTACTCAAAAATGGCCTGCGTGAAAGAGCATCGGCCACAACATTCTGGGTGCCCTTGATGAAAGAGATGTCAAAGTCATATGCCTGTATTTTACTCACCCACTTCTGCTGACGATCATTGAGATCTCGCTGCCCCAAGAAATGTTTCAAACTGTTGTGGTCCATTTTGATGCAAAATTTGCTGCCCACTAGATATTGTCTAAATTTTGCCAAGGCATGCATGATAGCAAGCATCTCCTTATCATAAATGCTGTACATTCTCTCTGGTCCTTTGAGCTTACGACTCTCATATACTATGGGGTGCTTGTCCTGCACAAGCACCACTCCAATGCCCTCGCCTGAGGCATCACATTGAAGCTCGAATGGCTTCAAAAAATTAGGTAGTGCCAGAACTGGGCACGTAGTCATCAACTCCTTAAACCTTTCGAAACACTCCTGTGCTTCAGGTGTCCAACAAAAAGCACCCTTTTTAGTCAAATCTATCATGGGAGCTGCATGTCGTGAATAACCATTCACGAACCTCCGGTAAAAACCACACAAACCTAGAAATCCCCTTAGCTGTGTTAGGTTTGCTAGAATAGGCCAATCTATGATGGCGCAGATCTTCTCAGGATCCATCCGTACTCCCCCTGCACTGATAATATGACCCAAGTATAACAATTCGGTCATCCCCAAATCACATTTGGATTCCTTGGCGTACAAGGATTCCCTCTCCAAGATGCTGAGTGTAGTCTCCAGATGAGCCAAATGCTCCTGCCAAGTCCTACTGTATATAAGAATGTCATCAAAAAAAACAAGTACAAACCTCCTCAGAAGTGAATGGAAGACTCTATTCATGGTGGACTGAAATGTTGCTGGCGCATTAGTGAGCCCGAATGGCATCACTATAAACTCGTAGTGTCCACTATGGCAACGGAAAGCTGTCTTCTCCACGTCCTGCTCGCGAACTCTGATCTGATGGTAGCCTGATCTTAAGTCTATCTTCGTGAAGTAATGTGCACCATGGAGCTCGTCAATAAGCTCGTCAATACGTGGTATAAGATACCTGTTCTTAATGGTCCTCTTATTCAAGGCTCTGTAGTCAATACACATTCGTAGGGTACCATCTTTCTTCTTCACTAGAACAACTGAAGAAGCAAATGGTTATTTGCTTGGCCGAATATGACCCATAGCCAGTAACTCCTTAATTGTTCTTTCGATCTCATCCTTCAACCACTTAGGATGTCGATAAGGAGTAATCATAATGGGCTTAGCCCCCTCCTCAAGCTCAATAATATGCTCAATGCCCCTGTCTGGAGGTCTCCCTGGTGGAATGTCACTAAAGACTTTATCATGCTTGACTCTCAGCTGCTGAATGTCCGAATGGTACTCAGTCTTCTGTTGTCTCTCCTGCATTGGTGCTAATGTGCACTCGGCAACCCACTCTACCATATCATGCCGCATGAGCCTCTCCATCCGATGTAAAGAAATGGTTTTGATGTTGCCGTCCCATATTGCTTTAAGAATGTGAGTCTTCCCATCTACATCAAAACGGATCTCCATATCTTTAAGACTAAGAGTGACTACCTCAAGGGAATGAAGCCACTTCATGCCCAAAACCAAATCTATATCCCCCATGTTGACTACATAATAATCAGCCTTGAACTCATAGTTGTTCAAGCGCAATGGAAGATCTCTGATCATCCGCTCACACCGGAGGGTGTAACCGTCAGCTACCTTAACTCTAATGCCCCCAAACTCTTCTGTAGTGAGTCCACGCTTCTCCACAAATCTAGTATCAATGAAATTATGTGTGGCTCCTGTGTCAAGAAGGGTAATGACCCTCTGTCCTACCAAAACTCCCCGGAGTCTGAATGATCCCTCGTGCTGGATGCTAGATAGACGTGCTTCCTGAATCTGGAGCTCTGACTCTGCCTCTACCCTAGGCTCTGAAGCTTCAGCCTCTGGCTCCTCGGAACAATCGTGATGTTCAAAATCTTTTGATTCCTCATCCTCATAATAGGCCCACATTACCCGATTTACTTTGCCCTTAGGTCTCAAAGGGCAATCATGATTAGCATCATATGGACCTTTACAGTAAAAACAAAGCTTCTTCCTTCACAGATCATTAAGAGCCTCTCTATCCAAAGGTGGTGCTGCTGGATTGGCCCTTGAATCATTCTTAACACCTGATTTATCTATGTTGAAGCCTGGTCTTTCTCTATTCCTATTAGAGCCCTTACTATCCCTGGATGAAGAAGTACCTCTGGAGTTAGATCTACTAGATGGGGCTGACATCTCCATACTACGTGCCTTCTTCATAGCTTCCTGTAAGGAAGGAGGATCAAAGCCTTTGACCCAACCTCTCAGTGGTTCTGTCAATCCCTCCATGAAGAGTACTACTAGTCGCCTCTCTAAAATGTCAGGAACCATGACTGATAACTTCTAGAAGTCACCAATGTATGACTCTAGACTGCCGCTTTGGCGCAACTGTGCCAACTCTCAGAAATAGGACTCTGGATCTCTCCTGTCAAAATGCTCCACCAGCCTATCCACAAACTCCTGATAAGTAGTGATCCGATCATGATGGAGTGTCACCATCCCATGGTGCCACCACTCATGAGCTACTCCCTCGAGATGTAGTGTCGCATATCTGATAGCATCTTCCTCACCCATCGGTCGCAATGTGAGAAATGTATCCAGCTTACTAACCCAGGCCTGTGCTGTCACCTTACCACTATCGTCAAATGTTGCTAGTGTGAGCCTACTAGTAGCATGCTTCAGATAATTGTTCTGGGGTCTTGGTCTCCCATTCTGTCGACCTCGGTAATGTTCTTTCCTTTGTGTGAGGAATCGATCAAAAGTAATCATCTCCCTGACCATAGGTGGTAATGACTCCCACTCTTCAGTCACTGCCCTAAGTGTGTCCGTAAATGCCTCCTCATGCTCCTCACCTGCTATCACCTCCTCTGCTTCCTGTCTCACAAAGATAGGCCTAGTAGGCCTATTCATTGTATGAGAAACAGTCCCATGACCTCTCTGTGATCCTGCAACACTTCTGACATCTTCACGGTGTGGGGAATGTCTCCTCAGAGAACCCAATCTTGGTAGTGTTGCTGCCAACTGCTGTAATACCTGGTTATTCTGCCTTTGCCCTTCTCGTAGTTCTCTAAGAGTAAGTAAAACCTCTGGATCATCTTGATCTCTTGAATGGTGAGGAATATGGGCCCTGCCAATATCATCACCCATGTCTTTCGATGTTTGTTCTAGAACTTGAGTACCTTCAAGCAAAGCTCTACTGCGCGTGAAATACCCGTGTGGTCCCAACCCTTGTGGCTGCATAAGATCTGTCAAACCCTCAGGATGGTAGGATTTAGTTCTGATACCACTGTAATATCCCTTCGAATATCAAAACAAAACTCCAAATTGCTTATCTAAATTTTTGCAAAATATCTTCAAATAGATGAATAAATCACAGTATAATTTCTTATTTATTTGCTCATAAGCTTACAATAGAGATCCTCTATCAAGTATACAAAAAATTATTGAAAGTATGGCTTGAATAGCCTGAATATTCTGTAAACTGGAAAAGAATTCTGAATCTGGTTCGTCTCGGCCTACCGTGTAAAACACACAGTCGCCGACGCTGGTTATACTGCCATCGTCGATCGATCTACAGTCGTTACTCCGCCGATGTCGGTAGTATGTCAACCGATGTCGGTCTCTGTAAGTATCTGTTTGCCGATGTCGGTACCTGTACTTCTTGTTGATGCATACGGATTTTTACGAGCTTTGTACGAAATTCATACAGCCGTTGATATAACACACCCTGTATGCCTGATCCTGATCTGTAGAATTATGGACTGATACAAAAGATCTATATCTGGATAATTCTTGAATCAAACCCCAAAATAAAGAAAAATACCTGTAAACCCTTGTGATAGCTTCTGAGTGAAGTTATCTCTCAAATACCTGTAATACTATGATAACTTCTGGGTGAAGTTATCTCTCAATTCGGCAATAGATCGGCTGATCTTTCACAACCTCTGAATTGCACACAATGAAGAGTTGACGTTCTTCAATGCAATTGGAATCTTGGAACCCTTGGCTCAGTCTTCACAAAAGAATTTCTTAACAAGAATCAATATCAATAATAAGCATGAATACAAACTCTCTCTCATGAGAGATTCTTATACACCTCCAAAGGTGTGCTTGCTAAAATTAGACTCCCTTAAATTAGACTTCCTTAAATTAGAACTAGGGTCTTAAAATTAGACCAAGTCTTAATTTAGAATTTACATCCTCAAATTAGACCAAATCATTAATAATTAATAATTAATTAATAATTAATAATTAATTAAAATTAGTTCAAATAATTAATATTTGATTAGATCAACCAAATATTAATATCTCCCTTAATTCATGCCCGAAAGTGCCCGAACGAATTCCAACCCATCTCTATCAAGACCCTCTATCCATCCTATCAGCCTACGAGGGTCGCATAATAGGCTAATCATCCGCTCGAAAATATGTCAACTAGAAGGGGACATGACACTTAGCTTATTCACCATTATGTTAAATTATGATATTTATAAGATCCTTCATTACTCTATTCTCTATCTTGAAATCACTTAAAACCTCATTAAAACATCATTATCAAGAAAATTTCATGTAATTACTTATGGAGAAAGTTCACACTAGGTATAGAAGTTTGTAAGCTAGCCCTACCCCATAGTGTACCCTTGCCAAAGTTCTCCAATGGACACTTTTTTAATTTTAAACACCCTATGTCCACCTTTCCAATTTTTTAGAAAAGTTGGTTAACATAAATATCCTAAATTTACAGCTATAAAATCAAATTGTGGCATTAATTTTAACACACCTATAAATTTAATTTAAAATTGTTACACACTTAGGAAAAAAAACTATTTCTTACACATCCATTTATGTTTCATTCTAATAATCATATGCCAAGTCTAAATATATTTTTATTTTAGGTCAAGGGTATCCATTTTATATAATTTAAATCAATCTTATATCTGAATTCATATAGTTAAAAAATCAAGGATCACACAATCACCCTAAAAGGGATACTACATCATCTTGAGGTCCACTTGGGTTATGTAGGCAGCACTCAAATTGTATGGAATTTTTAAGGATATCTTAGTTAATACCCTTACCCTTCATTCCCATTTTTCATTTGATATCCTATTATTTTTATGTGTGGGAGAGATAATTTTAATTTTTTAGGACTTCCATGCATTAAAACAACTTCTACAAATTATCAATAGTGCACATCTAATAGCTACATGCACCCAAGATGATTAAAGCTATTGTAAAGTCAACTTGGATAGTACTATTGTCAAAGGACAAGTCCATTGGTTGGACCTATCCTCCTAATGTATCTTTATCCTAGAAAATTATATATATATTTTAATTAAAATGTGATGTTATTTACAAATAATTATTATTTGTTTCAATCTAGTGACCAACTCAAAAAATCAACATAAGTCAATATAAAACATATCCAAGCTAGTTTTGCATACCTTGTCAAAGTTACTATTTTTAGCATAATTTTTTAATGTTGCATTTTAATATATTTTAATTTATATTATTATATTATATTGTCATATATGTATATTTGAGCATTCAAATTTTAATAGTTTAATATCTATTTATTTTGTTCAATTAAACTAAAAATATATTAAATACATTTTTAGTTTTGTAACATTGATTATTGTTTTCTTGATTTTTATCCTAATGTATGATACATATTTATGTAAATTATTGACAATAAAATAAATCATCCTTTAAATTTTGACAAAATCTAACACATAACAATTTAACTTCTTCAATCTTGGATTTAATCTGACATTGAAGAATTTTGTCTTGTCACCTAGGATAAATCCACACAAAATATCATTTTTAGGACTTGAATTGAAATTTTATGAAATATTTATATAAAAATATTTTAATTTTATTTATTTATTTTCATTTTTATTTATTTTTAAAAAAAAATTATTGTGGTATTTTAAAGACTACTTAGTGATTGGTGCGAAGGGATAAACAATATTTTCTTTTATAGACATTATGGAATGAGGGATTAATCCCAATATTCATAGTCATTATAAAACACTACACATGAAATTTAGTTTCCATGTACTTAATGGTATATACAAAATTCCCATGACATATTATTTATACCATAGGGAACCTATTTTATCTATTTTATTTGTGGTGCACCTAAGAGGAGTGTATATCCCAAGGAAGTGACTTTCATTGTAACCTCAAAATCAAGGTTAGTGGGATACATGCATGGTTACAAAATTGTATTTAGTGAACTAAAACATTAGGATAACACTAATAAATGAATTATAAATTACTTTTTATATCCCACTCAATCCTTTAAACCCTTTCCTAGATCACTATTATATCTTGATTTTTTTGAATTGTATTCATAATTATTAATTTCTTTATACATTCTAGATTACATTTTAGGGATAAGAATTTTTATCTATTTCATTTTTTTAATTTTATATATCATGGATATTCAAATTCAACTTATTAATATTTTACATCCTCTAGATAAATTATTCTTTACTTATGTTATATCTTTTAGTTATGATAATTATTGGATAAATCATCAAAAGCAAAAACTTATGGAAGATGATTTTAATGATGAATATGAGTTTTATAATGTTGAAATGAATGAATAAAGTGAATTTTATTATCCTTTGGAATAAGTTTATATGAAATCAAACTCTCCTTTATATTCCACCTTGAAATCTCCTTTAGATTCCTCTTTAGTAATATCTTTACATTCCAGTTTGGATTCCACTTTAGATTGCACATTGGAATATCCTATAGCTTCCTCTTTGGTCATACCTCTATATTAATATGTATATTTACCTTTGGTCATACCTATATATTATTTTTTGTATTCTTCTATAAATTATTCTTTTTATTTATCTTTGGTCATACCTCTAGATTACTCTTTGAGTTCTTTTCTAGCTTCTTCTTTGGATTTACCTTTGGTCATACCTATAGATTCTTATTTGGGATCTCTTATAGATTACTATTTGGAATTACATTTGGTCACACCTATAGATTCCCCTATGGATTATTCTCTATCTTCCTATTTGGAATTATGTGTTGCTACACCTTAATATTACTTTGTGGATTTAATTTTGGTCACACCTATATATTTTAATTTATATTATCATTTAGATTAACTTTAATGTCAACTATGGTATCTCATTATATTCCATATACTATATTTCATTACCATCATCCTTAAATGGTCTATTATAAAAAATTAAAATTATAAGGATGACTATCTAATATCTCTTAGATTACCACCTACTCTCCCCATAGATGAAACCTATCCTTATACACATATTTTTTATATCCATTTTTATACCACATTGGATTTTGATTACACTTATAAATTGAATTCACATAAGATATGCATATGTAAGGATATTAAGCCTACATGTCATAATTATTCCATTTTATTAACCAATAAGGAATAATTTCCTCTTTCTTCCACTAACATTATATCATTAAAATCAATAATACTTGTATTTCCTCTAATTATGAAAATGACAATGTTTTAATTTCAAATGATAATGTTGAATGTGAAAACTATAGTGATCAAGATGAGATTCTGTATGATGATTATTATTATAAACATAATGATGAGGAAAATGCTTCTAATAACTCTAATATATCTTCTTATTTACTTCAACCTCATATGTATAATATGCTACACAGTGATTCAAATGATTAAGTTTTTAAATATGATGTTATTTCATATCATGATAATGTTTCTAGTTCTAATTTTAAAGATAGAATTTGTGAACATTTTGATTCTAGTTGTAATAATTTTATTTATTAAATCTTAATATAATGTAATATGTCTTTTAAAATTAATGATATATTAAATTCTAAATAATATATTAAACCTAAGGAAGAATATATCATTCTTCCTTCTTATCTTATTCAAATTAGTGTTCCCATGGCTAAAATAAAATATAGTTCAATCCTTAAACGAGCCTCTTAAGAACCTCAACATACCTTCCCAATAATTCGTATCCTTAATACATGTTTTAGGTGCTCTTAAAAACCAATTATAATAATTATCTTTATAAATTAAATTATGTCATATTTTGATTAACAGTAATGTAGTTTGCAGTAATCCTATTGTGTGTAACATTTTATTTGTACCTTTACCCTCTCATTTCTAAATCCATAGATTTTACACATTTGATGAAAGAGGATACCATTATTTTTATATTATTTATTTTATATAAATTGTGAATGGTTACAATCGTAATAAACTATTATTACAATTATTGCCTATAATCCTATAGGGATGTTCCCTTGTTTGGTTTCATTCCTTTTCTAGTGGATTTTCAACTGCTTGTCTAGAATATAATACATTTTTTAAACTTAATTTATTAAAAATAAGGGACCTATAATCAATTAATAAAAGTTACCTTCTTTGCACCAAGGCAAATATGAACAACTTTGTAAATATGTTTTAATTTTTAAGATTATTATGCATCAATTAATTTACCAACCAAATAATTTATAAGTGAAATACATTTTTTCTATAGGTCTAATTAATCAATTAAAATCTAATCTACACTATTATACTTTTTGATCATTTATGGATCTTTGTTGTGAGGTATTAGCATTAAAATATTAATTAGGTCTCATTATATTATCAAATAATATGAATGGATACATTGAATTACATAAAAAAGATTCACATGTTGAACTCCACTCAAAGCCTATTGATGAACACATTCCTAATTAGGTACAAGGATTAAATTATAAAATTTATTCTAAAATTGTATACACAAAAGCACTCCGTAACAAAAAATGCACACATTAATGTTAATCATCCTGCACCTAAGGTTAAACCAACTTATGACAATGTCAAAATACTAGATAAAGGAAAATATATTTCCAATAATATCAATCATAATCATTAATTTAAATCAAGGTGTTGGGGGATCAAACCAATAATAGATTACCCTTGTGAAAGCAATAAACGCGGAAATAAATCAGATAGATAAGTAACTGAAATGATAAATAGCACAGAACAAGATATACAAGAAAACACCCTGAAAACTTGTATTGAAACTCTTTACAATAGGAATACAATTTGAAGAAACTTCGTTCTTCCACACCTCTCTCAGATGCACACAAGATCTCTCACTAGATCTCTATTCCTCAAGAGCTCACTCTCAAGTACACTCAAATCCAACAACCTGGATTGATGCAACTCTGTACTGTCCTTCAAACATTCACAATGTTCTACTCTTACAGTTCTACACATAACACTTACAATCTACTATTCTAAGCTAAGAAGATCTTCCTACATATAGAAATAAGAAACTTGAGCATGCTCTTACAACAAACAGTTAAGCCTCTTGAACAAGGGCTCTAAAAATAATATTGCTAATAATAGAGACGCAAGCTTGAGTCCACGACTCAAACTTATCATGCAAACACTCGCTGCTGTCCACAAAAATAGATTTCTGGACACGCAGGTAACCGACATCGGTTCCTACCTGTTCGCCTGTGACCATCGCCGGCCGACCTTACTGCCGATGTCGGTGCCTCTGCAACTGCTACTAACCGACGTCAGTCGCTCCTGACCGACGCCGGCATCTGTGTAGACCCGAACCTGTTTTAGTATGCTCCTTGGTGAAGCTTTTAGCTCCACACCCTAACAATCTCCCACTTGGAGATAAACCAGCTACACCAACCTGTACAGCATCATCTTCTAGCTCCTCCATCTTCAACTCAATCATGAAGACCAATAAAAGTTGAATGAAGATTCAACTTCTCCTTAGTAACCGGCTTTGTTAGCATATCAGCAGGATTCTTGTCTGTATGGATTTTCTCCAGCTTCAACTCACCATCTTCCAATACCTGCCGTATGAAGTGGTACCTTAGCTGTATGTTCTTGGTTCTAGAGTGAAAGGCCGAGTTCTTGGCCAAATGGATTGCACTCTGACTGTCACTGTACAATCTGCAACTCCCATGCTCCCTTCCAAGCTCTTCCATGAACCGTGTCATCCATATCATCTCCTTGCTAGCTTTTGTAGCTGCAATATATTCTGCTTCTGTAGTTGACAAGGCTACAACCTTCTGCAACTTAGATATCCAACTAACCGCTGTTCCACCTACAGTAAAAACATAACCTGTGGTGCTTCTCCTGCCATATCTGAATCTACATAGCCATGTAGAGAAGTATCTGAACCTCCATAGCACAAATGCTTGCTGCTGGTTCCTCTCAGATATCTAAGGATCCATTGAACTGCTTTCCAATGTTCCTTACCTGGATTAGCCATATACTTACTTACTACTCCCACTGCTTGGGCAATATCTAGTCTAGTACACACCATTGCATACATCAAACTCCCTACTGCGGAAGAATATGGAACCGTACTCATGTACTCTACCTCATCATGTGAATTGGGACATTGTTCTTTGCTTAGCTTAAAATGTCCAGCCATAGGTGTACTTACCGGTTTTGCATCCTGCATATTAAACCTCTCCAACACCTTATTCACATAATCTTCTTGAGACAATATCAACCTGTGATTTTTCCTGTCTCTCCTAATGCTCATGCCAAGGATCTTCTTCGCTGCTCCCAAATCCTTCATAGCAAACATTTGAGCTAACTTCTCCTTAAGCTCAGAGATATCCTGCATGTGAGACCCTGCAACCAGCATGTCATCTACATACAACAATAGAATAATATATCTACCATTATCAAATCTCTTGAAATACACACAATGGTCTGATTGACACCTACTGTAGCCATGCTCAGTCATAAACCTGTCAAATTTCAAGTACCATTGCCTTGGAGCTTGCTTGAGGCCATACAAGCTTTTCTTTAACCTGCACACAAACTTCTCCTTACCCTTGACCTCGAAACCTTCTGGCTGTTCCATATAAATTTCCTCATCCAAATCTCCATGAAGAAACACTGTCTTAACATCTAGCTGCTCGAGATGCAAATCCTCAAAAGCAACCAAAGACAGTACAACCCTTATAGAAGTCATCTTAACAACCGGAGAAAAAATTTCACCAAAGTCAATACCTGGCTTTTGTGCAAATCCTTTTACCACTAATCTGGCCTTATATCGCATCTGTCCATCCTCACTTTCCTTCAACCTGTAGGTCCATCTGTTCTTTAGTGTTCTCTTACCAGCTGGCAATTCAACCAAATCCCATGTTTGGTTCTCTCTTAAGGACTCCATCTCCTCAACCATGCCACGCTCCCACTTACTCCTGGACTCCACCTGTAATGCTTCTTCAAAACTCTCTGGTTCTCCACCATCAGTTAGCAATAAGTAATATAAGGAAGGAGAATATCTAATTGGAGGCTTACTTACCCTTTCAGACCTCCTGGTGGGTGTCTCAAACTTGTTTTCAACAATCTATCCACCCAAATTTTCTGACAGTGACCAACCTCGGCCACCTATAGACCTGTTACTCGCCGTCGTCAGTTCTGCCTGACCGACCTCGGTGCCTAGTCTGCTGACGTCGGTCTCTGTATGACCGACATCGGTCTCTGTACTGCCGACGCTGGTTCCAACCCTACCGACGTCGGTCTCTGTGTTTTCCTGCAAGTGATTATTTCTTTTTCCCGTGAGCTCATTTTGGACCATAACTTCATCCAATTCACTATTGCTCTGCCCAGATTGATCCAGCTTCCTTATCTGATCACTGTACATCACTCTTTCATTGAAAACAACATCACGGCTCTTGATTACCTTGTTAGTTCCTAGATTACAAAATATGAAACCAAAATCATCTGAGCCATAGCCTATAAACGTGCACCTCATAGACTTAGGATCAAGCTTCTTTCTATTTTCCTTATCTATATGCACAAAGGCTTCACTACCAAAAACTTTGAGATATGAGAGATCTACCTTTTTACCTATCCATGCCTCTTCTGGAATTCCACCATCCAGAGCTGTAGAGGGTCCTCTGTTAATCAGGTACACTGCAGTGTCAACTACTTCTGCCCAAAACTCTAAGGGCAACCCTACATGCAATCTCATACATCTTGCACGCTCCATGATAGTTCTGTTCATCCTTTCAGCAATACCATTCTGCTGAGGTGTCCTTGGAACCATCCTTTGCCTACGGATTCCTTGTGTATAACAATATAATTTAAACTTAAGACTGCAGAACTCACCGCCATTATCAGATCTCAGGCACTTTAACTTTCTGCCTGTTTCATTCTCAACCATAGCCTTCCAAAACTTAAAAGTCTCAAAAACATCAGATTTATTTTTAATACAGTAGATCCATACCTTTCTTGTGGCGTCATCTATGAATGTAACATAGTATCGTGATCCACCAATAGAGGCTACCTGAGCCGGTCCCCACACGTCTGTGTGAACAAGCTGCAACTTCTGCCTTTTCTTAGTAGACCCGGTCTTGAGAAAACTAACCCTTTTCTGTTTCCCAAATACACAGTGCTCACAAAACTCTAGATCCATACTTTTCAAATCTGAAAGCATACCTTTAGACTTAAGTATTGACATCCCCTTCTCACTCATGTGGCCAAGCCTTGAGTGCCACAATTTACAATCCACACCTGAAGTAGATAAAACTGAAGGAGATTTGTTAGTAACACAATTACACAAATAGAGAGTACCTTCTCTCTTACCTCTGGCCATAACTAGTGCACCCTTGGTCACCTTCCAAGAATCTGCTGTGAGAGTTACTGTACAACCCTCATCACCTAGCTTACCTGCAGAAATCAAATTTCTCTTCAAACTAGGAACATGCATCACTTCTCTCAACACCCATGTGTTGCCATTCTGCATCTTCAACTGCACTTTACCTTTGCCAGTAATCTTACAAGGCTCATCATCCCCTAAGTATACTATTCCAAAATCTCCATGGATATAGTCACTGAAATACTCTTTGTTAGGGGTAGCATGAAAAGATGCACCAGAATCTAATACCCAAGATTCTATGTTATTATGCAAAGAGAAAATTAAAGCATCCTGTGCAATACCTACAACCTTGGCTTCTTCCTTTCCTTCGTGCTGGTTGTCCTCCTTAGGCTTTGACCAACAATCTCTGCTTATGTGCCCCATCTTTCCACAGTTCCAGCATTGTGGCTTCCTGCCATTCCTGGATTTGGATCTTCCTCTTACCTTAGACTTAGATCTTGATCTCCTCTTGCTCTTTTCTTTTTGCCTTCCCCTGCTCTCAAAATTTAAAGCGTTCCCAGATGTCTCTTCTGTGCTTTTCCTGCGTATTTCCTCATTCAAGATAACACTAACCACATCCTCTACTTTCAAAATATTTGATGCAGATGCAGTATTAGAAACTGCCATTACTAAGCCATGCCAGCTTTCAGGCAAAGAACATAATATCAAAAGAGCTTTTATTTCATCTTCAAATACAATATTGACAGAACTTAACTGATTAACAATTCCATTGAAATCATTCAGATGAGTAGAAACAGATCCACCTTCATTCATATGCAAATTAAATAATTGCTTCATAAGATATACCTTATTTGAAGCTGAGGGTTTTTCATACATATTTGCTAACGTGGTCATCAACTCTACTATTGTTTTTGCCTGTGACAAATTAGATATCACAGTGGAGGCCAGACTCAGTCTTATAGACCCAAGAGCCTTTCTGTCAAGAACTTCCCATTCTTCATCCTCCATGTCCTTGGGCTTCTTTGCTATCCCACCTAATGGTAAGTAGAGATCCTTCTGATACAGATAGTCCTCTATCTGCATTCTCCAATGTTGGTAGTTCTTGCCATTAAACTTTTCCATTCTCAACTTACTTTCTTCTGCCATTGCTTCTCCCACTCAAACAGAAATTCCTGTAGAAACCCTGTGAGCAACCTGTAATCTGTAACCTGTAACCTGTAACCAAGGCTCTGATACCACTTGTTGGGGGATCAAACCAACAATATATTACACTTGTGAAAGCAATAAACACAGAAATAAATCAGATAGATAAGTAACTGAAATGATAAATAACACAGAACAAGATATACAAGAAAACACCCTGAAAACTTGTATTGAAACTCTTTACAATAGGAATACAATTTGAAGAAACTTCATTCTTCCACACCTCTCTCAGATGCACACAAGATCTCTCACTAGATCTCTATTCCTCAAGAGCTCACTCTCAAGTACACTCAAATCTAACAACCTGGATTGATGCAACTCTGTACTGTCCTTCAAACATTCACAATGTTCTACTCTTACAGTTCTACACACAACACTTACAATCTACTATTCTAAGCTAAGAAGATCTTCCTACATATAGAAATAGGAAACTTGAGCATGCTCTTACAACAAACAGTTAAGCCTCTTGAACAAGGGCTCTAAAAATAATATTGCTAATAATAGAGACGCAAGCTTGAGTCCACGACTCAAACTTATCATGCAAACACTCGCTGCTATCCACGGAAATAGATTTCTGGACACGCAGGTAACTGACGTCGGTTCCTGCCTGTTCGCCTGTGATCGTCGCCGACCGACCTTACTGCCGACATCGGCGCCTCTGCAACTGCTACTAACCGACGTCGGTCGCTCCTGACCGACGCCGGCGTCTGTGTAGACCCGAACCTGTTTTAGTATGCTCCTTGGTGAAGCTTTTAGCTCCACACCCTAATCTAATTTGATATCATTTCTCACCTACATGATATTCAAAATAGATTATTAGATAAAAAGTTAATCCAACTATGCCCTAATATTATTATCCTCCTCATTGATTGTAAATAATCAAGGTCCAACCATTTTGTACTTATCATGTCATTAATAGGCATCCTAATAATATTTATTATGCATTACAAGATAAGCTAAACTAACTTACAAATAAATAAATTATTTAATTTCAAAAAATTGATGAAAAGTCTAAACATTATTCATTTTTGTCTTAAAAATTTCCAAGTGACAACCACAATAATTTTCAAAACTCTCAAATAGAATTTACAATTATTTTAAAATATTATCTTAATGACAAATATCAAACTAAAATTATCATTAATAATTCCCAACCTAAAAATATTAGAAATGAAAAATTACTAACACGTGAGTTTTCTAATTTATATAATTCAAAAGTGAAAACTAATTTTCCTACTAAATTATGGATTCCTAAGATATAAATTTATGAATTTATCATAATAAATCACATGTTTATAATGATTCAACTATTACAAACACAAGAAATAAATAAGTAGTTGATTATTCTACATTTTTATTCCCATCAATTTGGCAAGTATGTTAAGTCTTCAATATTAAAATTATAAATTAATAACTAATTTTAAAATCTATAACTATAGCATGAATCACACATATTCATCACAATAACTATCACATGAGTATCAAAAAACCAAAATCTATGCATTCTTCTAGCCCTTATTTTCACTTTCTCTTTGGGAACTTTCCATCTTGATTTTTAAATGAATTAAAAAAATAACCATATTAATATACTTTCAATACACAATATTTATAGCATAGACTTACTATTATGTATCTATCATACTATGGATTTCATTGAAATTACATGTTTACATTTCTCTAATTCTACATATTACATGGCCATACATAGTCTCTTGACCATTGGGGAATGTACATTCTTATCTCTATCAAATTTTTAATGCTACAATAATATGATGGAAATAAACATATATTGAGGGAATATCACTTACCTCCCCTCTTTCCACACTATGATTCAATACTTTATTTTTATCACTTTGCCAATTATTTTTAATTCAACTTTTACAATAATTCATGAATTGTCAAATTTTCAAATATGTAAAAATTTAGAAAATAGTCATATATTTCAAAAATAAGAAAAATAAAATTAGGATCGTAAATCACTTTCAAATATTCCTAGGATACTCCTTTACATATATTACTTATTTCATCTTAAGTATAGAGCATATTTTAAATTTTCATAAACATGCTAATTTTCATAAGGTATTTGGAGTGTGATACATGACATACTATTACATGGTTTTTCGATGTTAGTATTCCATTTTACCCCACAACCTTACTAATTTTGGGGCATTTATTCATTCTCCATGAACACATGAAATAATTTGTATCTATACACCACCTTTCTACCATGTTGGGATACATATCAGATGAATGTTTTGATATTCATTCATAAGTTACAATGTGTTACATGAATCTTCTATTTGATAACATTGAATTTGATACATATGATTGGCATAAACTAGTCTCAATTGCTATATGATTCTTTTAAAAAATCTTACTTTATTGCATGATAAATTATTACTTCATTTATTCTTATATGAGTCTATTTCCCTTGTATGTGCAGCATATAAATTTTATTTATTTATTTGAATTCATATTATTTATGTGTGGTCCTTGGCCTTGTGTTTTTATGAGACATTCATGTGTCTACTGTATGTGGCCTTTGTACCTTTATATGCATCATTCTATGTAATGTTATATCTATCTAACACATGTTTCATTTACATTTCAATGTTATATTAAATACTATGACAAAATGCATTTCAAATATTTAAATGAAAATTATATGCTTCAATTTTATATATATCTAACACATGATACATATACAAGTGTTATATAATTCATTCATATTTTTCAATACCATGATGTAATATGTTTCAAATGTTCACATGTTATTACACAGTTTTATCTTCCAAACATTATACAATTTTTATTTGTAAATAAGTGACTTATAAACTATGTTCCTCATCTCAAAACAAGGGCATCAACGTGGGATTTCATTAATAAGTCAATTCCTCATGAGAAACAAATTTAATATTTTCACAATATGTTTCATATGACATGCACTCATCCTGACAATTACAAGTTAAATTTTTTAAACATTTACAAGGTTAAAATGGTTACAATTTCAAATGTAATTAAACATAATTTAGTATAAAAAGTAGGGAACATGATAATAGTTTGTGTTCTCTTTTTGAAATTTCAAAATAATAACACAGATTTTTAATAAACAATTTCTATTTTCAAAGTTTCAAAGGTAACAAGTTAAAAAATTGAGTCTTATTCTATATGTAGTTGTGTGATTCATATATGTTTTGTTTTATTGGCACTTAATGCCTATGGCTAAACTTTTACAAACCCATTACATGGTTTCATCTAATTATTTTTATCTCCCACTAGAGTCTAGTGATACTTAATGGTTAACACTTTACCCTTCCTTAGAGCGATCTTCATAAGTGAAAGTATATTTATGATTAATTAAAAAGATTCACTCATTGAGACGTGATCACTCTCAATTACACCACAATTTTCAACCTTATTAGTTGGTATGGTTATGGTATAGTCCTTATCACTCATCCTTTTACCAATTTAAAAAAACCTCCATTCTCCCTGATTAGGAATCAAACAAAGTTGAAAGCACCCCATTTTCACTCCACAATTATCTAAAATAAGAGTGCACCAATATATCTTTCAATTGTATATTTCATTTTTCTTATCTTGAAAATTTAAAATTATAAGTTTCAAATTTTCAATCTTCAAATGTTTATAATAACTAATTTTAGTGGCATTATTTTGTATTTTAAATTAAATCATGTTTCATAATCAATATTCACATAAAAATAAAAACTATGTATATACACTCAATTTTTTCATCTATTTCACTCCAGTAATTTCGCTTCATTACATCACTAGAATAAAGTGGGGGAAAATGTAAACACATAAATTCAATCATTAAGTACTTGACAATGTTTGATATTGACTTTTCTCCCTTACTTGGCCTATTTTACATTTCATTAAATTGAAATATTTATAAGATCATTCATAATTTTATTCATTATATTTAAATGAATCAAAACATCATCACAACATAAATATTTTGATTATATGTATTGATATGTAGGTTTAAACATTTTTTAATCTTCTAGGATAAGTCCATATGAGGTAGACAAGTCCATAAGTTGTGCTTGTCCCTTAGTGTGACCTTCTCCAAAGTGATCCAATATACATTTTTTAAATTTGAAACACTCAATGTTATCCTTTTCATTATTTTATAAAAGTTAGTTTATGGAAATATTATTAAATTCCCACTATAAAATCACATCAAGTCATTCATTTAAACATGCCTATAAAGTTTATTTTTATTTATTACATGCTAAGCAAAAGAACATTATTTATTCTAATTTCAATTCTATTGCATTCTTATAGTCATAGGCCAAGTTTCAATATCTTTTATTTCAATTCAAGGGCATCTATTTACAATATTTTAAATCAATATTCTAGATACATTCATATAGTTTCACAATCATGGATCACACAATCACCCAAGGAGGGAGAACTATATCGGCCCGAGATTGGTTTGGGATATGTAGGCAACACTCAAATTACATGTGATTTTTTTGAAGATAACTCAACTATTACCCTTACCTTACATCCCCATTTTTTATTTGATCACCTATTTGGTTTATGTGCATGAACTAGGATTTTACTCTTATAGGCCTTTCATATGTAAAATTAGCATCCACATATTATTAGTAGTATATTTTGATCACCTATTTGGTTTATGTGCATGAACTATGATTTTACTCTTGTATGACTTTCATATGTCAAATTAGCGTCCACATATTATTAGTAGTATATATCTAATAGATGCATGCACCCAAACTAAAAATTCATATACAAAGTCAACCTAAATAATACCATGGTCAGAGGACAACTTTGAAGGCTAGACCTATCCTCATAATGTGCTCATGTCCTAGTACATTATGAATTTATAAATTTAGGTGTGGCATGGTTCATATATCATTCTTATTAGTTTATCATTAGTGTCTAGCTTGTATAATCAGTATAAGTCAATATAAAATCATATCCAAGTGAACCCCTTTCAAATTTATTATTTTTAGCATATTTTGAATTATATTAAGGTATTTTATTGTTAGATATGTATATTATAGAATTCAAATTTTAATAGATTAATTTGACACACTTTAACCTAAAAAAGATATAACATTGATATAGAATGTTATGCATCTATATGTTAAATATGAAAACATGTATCTCAAATTTGTGTATGTGGAAACTTTATTATTGTTATTGTTATTGCTATTGCTATTGCTATTGCTATTGCTATTGCTATTGCTATTGCTATTGCTATTGCTATTGCTATTGCTATTGCTATTGATATTGATATTGCTATTGCTATTGCTATTACTATTGCTATTGTTATTGTTGTTGTTATTATTATTATTATTATTATTATTATTATTATTATTATTATTATTATTATTATTATTATTATTATTATTATTATTATTATTATTATTATTATTATTATTATTATAAATTTCATGTTTGTACCTTTTCATATTCACCAAAGGGTATATAAATATGTACTTATTTTTCTCTAAAGTGAGTGCTTATGCATGACATATGCCCCCATAATCTGTACTAGTGTGTCAATATATGTCATATGACTGAACCATATCATATATAAACCATTTTTAATCTCTAAAATTTTTACTCTAACATGATCTTATATTCATGTAAGCTTATGTATCCATGACAATACCATTTTAATTCCCCCATTTTGAGATGAGAGAGGTGTCCTATAAGTCACTCATCTCAAAATAATATTTAACTATATCATGTCATATATAAATATAACATCATCTATAATCATGTGAACATGTGAGAGTATTTCATGATAGTAATATTTATATAAATCAAGAGATATATTTAACATATGTAATGTAGAGAATATAAGTGTCATTTCTATATATATGTATCAATGAAACACATAGTAGTATGATAACTAAATAATACCATGTAGAAAATTTTCATGATATAGATCATAACACCACTCTATGTCATCAAGTATAACAAGCTCAAGTGTTAGTGTTAGTGTCACACATAATTCCAAGGGACACAAAAGGAATTTAATATTTAAGAAAAATAAGGCAAATGGAAACACACAAGGGACATGACGATGTTGAAAACAAGGGACAAAAGTATGTCAAAAACAAACAAAGCCAAGGTGTAACATCCTCAATAGGATTTACTAGAATAATGTGATATATATATATATATATATATATATATATATATATATATATATATATATATATATATATATATATATGTATATATATATATATATATGTATATGTATATATATATGTATATGTATGTATATATATACATACATATACATATATATATATACATACATATATATATATATAGACATATATATATATATGTATATATATATATATATATATATATATATATATATATATATATATTCTTTCATTAGATTACACCAAGATAATATAATCAATGACCCTAGAATACATACTAAGTATGTTAATAATAAATTAAACATGTAACTTATATTAGTCAATGTTCACTATCATCACATGAAACAAAACATAACTATATAATGAAAGTAATTACATATTTCTAGTCATAACTGGTACAATAATACAGCCACTACTATCAACGTATAATAAATAATTAATTATATTTCCATCTAGCATAATGTTTCAATAATAAATACAATATAAGATACTAGGCTCCATGGAGCATGAGTCTCATGAACTCTAGTATCTCTACTTATCCCAAGTGTAATCTTGAAATAAGTACTATTTTGGGGAGGGAGAGCATCATCTAATCACTTTTCCACACCAACCACGGACCATAGATACCTTGAATAATATCCCAATAAAATAATGTCCCTATCTCCATGGATGGGTAGATAGTGATGGTGCAGGAATCCATAGAGTTAAACTAGAACTTGTGCGCTATAAGATTTGTAATACATGATGTGTATCATAAATAAAACATGTTCTAAAATGATATCACACAAAAATGTAAATCATACATATCAAATGATAATGGTTAACTAAACATTACTCTAGCTAAAAATTTTAATAGTTATTTATCTATAAGATCATTAAAATTCATACACACCACTTGATTGGATTAACTTCATCTGAGATTGGTGACAATAAGTAAACTAGTGAAGTCCATCTCACTACCTAGTCAGTACCAACAATGTGAGATTTGGTTAATGTAAATATAACCAACAAATTCATATAGTTTAATTCCTTTTAATAGTCATAAAACATTCTAAATACAAGAATAATCAAAATACATAAATTCAATCTGTTTAACTTATGAATGAATCTCCACTATATTATTTAACTCAAATAATAAGCATAATAAGTATAGTTTATACCAACTAGGTACAATATATACTTAGACTACATGTTTTTATAATTTATGTAAGCAATTATAAATCTACTAAAACCAACATTATCATAGTATAATATTTTTATGTACACATTACTCAATTACAAACATCTGGTCATAATTATTTCAAAGATCAATTATGTCATAAAAAAACCAAAAATCTTTCATTTATGTAACCTGTTATACTTTTAGGAGGCTACATGCTTATAATTATATTGTCCTATCCCTCAAGATTATGTGAATTAATTTAATACTCAAGAAACTATCATTATAGGCATACATCCCAATGTATAAATACAATTTATATATGTATACAAGCACCTAAGTTATCATATAGATAAATTTCATATATTTATGCACCTTGAAAATTATGTACCACATATTTTATATGTTATAATACAAAAATACTATTCTATCACACTAATAGTAACTTACATTTTTTATATAACTTCATGTGTTTCAAACAAACATTTTTAACCATTCACAAAATGGAAATCAATATCTAGCACAAGGTCCCAACATTTCTAATCACTTTTTTTATTCACTTGATTCATTTTATAAGTCATAATCTAGGTATGATAAAACCCATGCAATGTCTACTACCTTGTATACATTATCCTTAATTATTGAAAATAGAGTTCTATGAATAAACAACCACACAGACCTATATTCTACCTTTGATCATTTATTGGAAAATTATACAATTTCTAAATTTATATAAGTATCTATAAAATCAAATCGACATCTTATATAAATTCCTTTTGAACTATATAATACACAACCTTTACATAGTCTATAAAGCATTTAAAATTACTATGGTCAATACAATATATTAACATGTGTGTCAATACAAGTCCAACCCTCTCAACTTCTAGGCATATTAAAAACTATTATGCATATAGATACATTATTTGTTTCCATTTATAACTTGTACCTAATATATTTTCACATAAATAGTATAAAATCCATATGCCCTATATATATATGTATGTTGAAAATCTGGTTATTCTATTTCCCAATTTAATACTATTAATCACTAAATGTATATGCTATTAATTTTCCAAATATATTATATTAGTCACTTCTTATAGCACAAAATTATTTACTAAGAATACATAGTTGGTATAGAACTTATCCACTCATTATTTCCATTCTAAGATAGTACCATATATTATCCTTTGACCCAAATGTAGCTAATATATATAGACTTAGATTTCACATTATAAATCATATGTGTATACATCTCTCATACATATGTTCACAGTTTGGAAAGATGAATATACACATAGTTCATATATCCTCTCTGATTGAATGTCAAATAATCACATAGTTCATATATCCTCACTTTTTTCTACGTAATGAATACATACTCTATTCATGCATATATATTCTCATAATTTATAAAATAAAAGTGCATATTTCATATATGTATATATTCACAGTGTTTAAGACAAATGACCTTAGTTCATTAATATATATATATATATATATGTATGTATGTATGTATGTATGTATGTATGTATGTATGTATGTATATATATATATATATATATATATATATATATATATATATATATATATATGTATGTATGTATACATATATATATATATATATATATATATATATATATATATATATATATACTCTCAATTTTGATTGACAAATACACATAGTCCATATATATTCACTATTTTTAATGACAATAATACATAGTCCATATATTTTCATGGATTTAAATAAAAACTAACCTTTGTTCATACATATATAAATTCACTATTTTAAGTATCAAAATCACATAGTCAACATACATACATATACATATATACATACATACATGTGTGTGTGTGTGTATATATATATACACATATACATATATATGTGTGTATATATATATATATATGTATATATATATATATATATATATATGTAAATATATATATAAATATATATATATATATGCATATATATATATATACATATATATATATATACACATATACACACACACACACACATACATATATGTATGTATGTATGTGTATATATATATGTATGTATGGTATATATATATATATATATATATATCTGTGTTAGTATATAGATAGTAGTAATTAGATATTATTCACATAGATTTACGTTCTTGTAAGCATTAATAATCATGAATACAATAACATGACATAATCATACAACAACATTATACACTAAATCTATGTGTAATATCTAGAATGCAACCACACAAGATTAATTCCACTTAATCATTAAATTGGACTAACACAAAACTAAAACATATAATCAATTATCTAAATGTAGAGAACATAAAAACATGTAGTAACTCTAATAATTCATATAATGTGTACTATCCAATGTGGTGTGTGCATGGTTTCTATGCATTTCTCTATCATCCCCCAACACCTCCATCTTCATCATCCTCTCTAATGATGCTCTCCCTTTGTCATGCTCTGAGGGATGAAACTCTCCAATATCCAACTTATGACAAGAAGGTAGTTAGACCATAACATCATGATATATATCATAAAATAATGTTGTAACAAAAAATAAACATGGTCATAATGTAAAGAATATATAATATAGCTAGCTTCTATCAATGTAATAATGTAATCAAATCAACATATAACTATCCCATTATAGCATATGACTTAAAACTTAGTTAAAAATTAATTAATCAATTTAATAACCATAATAATCCATAGATAATGAGGTGAATTATTTTAGTGAGAAATTGGGATGTGACATCCTTCCCCCCTAAATTTGGTCATCTTCTTGATGACACTTATTCAAACAATAGTTATGAATAAAAAACTTCATTTATAAAAAAAATAACATAGTATGAAGCATAAAATGAAGCAAAAAAATATGTAAATAGCCTTTAGAACTCATCATAGTCTTCCCAAGTAAAACTATCCTTAGAGTATTGGTCCCAAAAGACCTTGCACTATGACACTTCTTTATTATGCAAATGAATATTATGAGTGTCAATTACTTTGATTGATACTACCATGACCACCCTAGGATATAGAACCTACAAAGCATTCTAATCCAACACATGCGAAAGATTAGTTCTATAATTTTTAAGATTAGATACATGGAAAATATTATATATTATAGATAATAGTGGTGGTAATGCAATACTATATGCTATAGGATTGACCACTTATAAAACCTCTAAGGGTCCCATATATCTTAATGAAAGTTTTGTTGAATTCCTAAATTTAAACGAGATCTTTTGATACTTAACCCATAAGAACACTTTATCACCTACTAAAAACTACCTATTTTTTCTCTTCAAATACAAATAACTATTCTTCTTATTTTTGGCCTTCAATAATCTCTGCTTGATTGATCTAACTTATTATTCCTTTTCTAAAAGCATCTCAAGTCCAAAGATTACCCTATCTTCTAACCTATCCTAATTGATTTATGTCTTGCACCTTCTTCCATATAATGATTCAAATGATGCCATAATCAAAGCAAATTGGTATGAGTTATTGTAAGCAAACTCAACCAATGGAAGGTATTTTCCCACTTATATTTATGATCTATGCAATACATATGAAGGATATTCTCTAACACCTAATTAACTCACTCAATTTCACCATTAGTCTGTACATGATTTGTAGTGTTGAAGTTTAGTTGAGTACCCAAATCTAAATTTAGAGTTAACCAAAACCTAGAAGTCATCATCAGATCATGGTCTAAAATAATATTCTCTATTAATCCATACAAATAATACACTTCTTTATGAATCTCTTTAAAAGAGTAGGTGCATCATCTATCAAATTTCTTGGTATAAAATGAGCTACTTTGGTTAGTTTATCCACTACAACCAAGATCATGTAGTGCCTATTATATGAAAATGCTAAACCTTAGACAAATTCCATACTTATCACCTACCACTTCCATTCTGGTATGTCATGTTGATATAATAATCTAACTAGATGCACATGTTTAGATTTCACATGCTGACATTCTAAACAACATGACATAAATTTTGTTGTATATTTCGTGATTACCTTCTAGAAATATAGTGGTCTAAGCTCTACCATAATATTGGTAACTCATGCATGTATTGAATATGGGGCATTGTGTAAGTCCTTTATCACTATGGTCCTCAAATTCTCTCTATATGGTACATACATCCTTCCATTATATCACAAAATACCATCATTCTCCATCATGTATCTTTTATACCTAGGATTTTGAGCATTCTCAAATAACACTTTCTTGACCTAATTATAGAATTCATCTCTTGGTGAGAATTCAATCACTCAATCCATAAAATTACTCTTGATAGGAATTACAATTGCTATGTACCTCCTAAAAATTAAGGCATCAAATACTCTATTTTATTTTCCTTTGATGTAATTGATTTCAAAATCATAGTTAGATAAAAACTCTAACCAACATCTCTGATGAACATTTACATTTGGTTGGGTGAAGATATACTTGAGTCCCAAGTTATCAATATTGAGCTCAAATTATTTTCCCAATAAATAATGCCTCCAAAATTACAAATCATGCAAAATTACTACAATGTATAGGTCATGAAGGGTATATTTTACCTCATAAAGATTCAACTTCCTTGATTCATAGGCTAACACTACATCATCTTGCATAAGGACTCTTCCTAATCCATCCACCAACACATCTATGATCACTAAAAATTGAAAATTAGGATTAGGAACTCTTAGTATTGGTGCTAATTTAATCCTTCTTTTCAATTCCTAAAAATCTATTTTACACTTATCTAAATAGATAAGACTTTGATTCTTACACTGTAGAGAGGTAATTAGATTAGTTATCTTAGAAAAATTCTGAATGAATTTCCTATAATAACCTTATAATCCCATGAAATTCCTTACCTTGTATATATTATTTAGGTTTGGTTAATCCATAATGGCTCTTATCTTTTCCGGATCTACTAAAATACCATCTAAAAAGATAATATGTCCCAAATATTAGACTTTATTTTAGAAAAATTCACACTTAGACAACTTGTCATAAAACTTATGCTTCTAGAAACATTGAAAAACTAGTTCCATATGTTTAAGATGACATTATTCATATTCATAATATATAAGAATGTCATATAAAAATACCAAAACAAAATGATGTAAATAATCTATGAACACACTATTCATGAGATCCATGAACATTGTAGGAGCATTTGTCAACCCAAATGATAACACTGTAAACTTGTATTGCCCATATCAAGTTCTAAATATAATTTTTAGAATATACTCATCTTTTATCCTTAACTGATGATATCTTTATCTAAGATTAATCTTATAAAATACCATTTCTACTCACATATGATCAAAAAGATCATCTATTCGAGGTAATAGATACTTGATTTTAATAGTCACTTTATTCAACATTATATAATCAATGAAAAGTCAAAAATTACCATCCTTTTTCTTTATGAAGAAAATTAGTGCACCCCATGATGACACACTTTGTCTTATTAACCCTTTGGACAACATTTCTTTGAGTTGATCTTTAAATTCAACCAATTTAGTGGTTGTCCTTCTATATAATGCCTTAGATTGAAGTTTTGATCTTGGTATGATATCAATGGAGAATTCAAACTCTCATTTATGAGGTAATCCTAGAACTTCCTCTAGAAACACATCATGAAAATTCATAAGGAAATGGTAATCTTAAATAGATGGTTCCTTAGAATCCTCCATTTCACTTATATTAATGATAAATACTTGGCACTCTTTTCTTTAGGCCTTCCTGAGTTGCATTATATAAATCTACCTAACCTTTAACTCCATTTTATTATCCTAAATTTGTGTCTAATTTCAAAAATCATCTGGACAATTAACCTTCTTTAGATAGTAGTCAACCTTGGATTTATGCTTTTCAAGCTAGTTTTCCCCTAAGATCACATCATATGACCCTAACGGTGCTGCATAAAGATCCACTACTATTATGAATTTAGGTAACCTAATATTTTATTCAAATAAACACTTGACAAATTTGAAATTTGAATCATTCCCATAGTGTACCAACCATTCATTTGACATTACTCCAACTTTTCTAGATAACTTATTTATAATTCTAGGAGCTACAAAACATTTTGTAGCCATTGTATCTATCAAAATGGAAACTAGATGTTAAAACAATGTACATGATAGTTCTATGGGTAAATTTTGGAAATAGGATTACCAATTGTTAACTACCACATGAATACATTGTTGAAACATTCCTTATTGAGGAGAAAAACCTTTTTTATTTGATTTATCATGGGTACACTTAGGCACAAAATGGTCACCTCCAAAAATGAAGCAACCTCTAGGTGGTCCCTTCCTATTAGACTATTTGTTTCCCTTAACACCATTTTTAAAACCATTACCTAGTTTCTTGCTACATGAAATACTATTTAATATAGTATTTTAACTCTTGAATTGACTCTTGGAGTCTCCACTCCTCTATTTCTATCTTATCTTTTTGAAAGTTGGTTTAGAACTTACAAAGTTTTTATTAAACTTATCTTTGGACTAATTGAGAGATTTTAACTTTTGTTTCTATTTGAGTGCCTTATCTAATACTTGTCCATGGTATATGGTCCATTAATGTCCACCTTTCCACTAATCTAGGGTTTTAATCCTGTGTTGGAATTCATAATCTTGAACCTCTTGTCTACATGATATAAGGTACATATTTTAGAAGCTTAGTGAAATGTTCCCATTACTCATTCAATGATAGGTCTCCTTGCCTTAGATTCTAAAAATATTTAAGATTTTGGTTAAATTATAAATTTTTAAGCCATCATGATCTGAATAGTGTCACAAACTACTCATATGTTGTGGTGGTTGCGTTAACATTCATTTCTAACTTTTTGTTGGCCTACCACCTAGTTGCTTCTCCAGCTAACTACTAAGCTCCCCAAACTACTTTGGTGATTCTTGAGTAGTTTAGAATTAAAAATACTTTTCCATATCAATAAACCATGATTTATCTCCATCTCCCATCATTTCTCCATCAAACTTATGTGGATTCACCTTTTTCATATCCCTAGCTAATTCTACAATTACACGTGATCTTGCATCCTGAGGCTCTTCCTCATGTATTTTCCCTTGAGGGATTTATTGCTAATTAGGATGATAATTAGGCACAACCTAAGGGGATTAATCCTCATTTTAATGAATTTATTTTCCCAAGGTTACAATTCATTCCTTAGTTTCATTCATGGCTTAAGGAATCTGATCCAACTTTATTGCTTACTCAACGGCAAATTGGCTAGGATCAAAAAGAGGGCTATTGTCATTACCATTCAAATTACTCTCTCTATATGGTATAGCTCACACCATTCTCCTTTATATCAATATAAAGATAGAAAATTTTTAGTAGACTCTTAAGTTCTAAAATTCAAGCCACATATCTAATACCATAATGTAACATCCCCAGTAGGATTTACTAGAACAATGTAATATTTTTTAAATTATATTCTACATATTATTATATTAGATTACACCACGAGAATATAATTAGTGACCTTAGCATACATACTAAGTATGTTAATCATAAACTATACATGTAACTTATATTAATCACTGATCAAAATCATCACATGAAACAAAACATAACTACATAATCAAAGCAATTACATATTTCCATCCATGACTAGTACAATAATACATCCACTACTATCAAATTACAATGGTAATTAATTACATTTCTAACTGGCATAATGTTTCAATAATAAATACAATATAATATATAGGGCTCCATAGAGCATGAGTCCCATGAACTCCATTATATATAATAATCTCAAGCAAAGTCTCTAAATAAGTACTACTATGGGGAGGGAGAGTATCATCCAAGCACTTTTCCACACCAACCATGGACCATCGATCCTCAAAATAATCCCCCAATCAAGAAATGGTCCTCCCTTCATGGATGGGTAGACAGTGATGGTGCAGGAATCCAAAGAGACAAGCTAATAACTATGTGCTATAAGATTTATAATACATGATGTGTACCATAATGAAAATACTTTCTAAGATGATATCACATAAACATGTAATTCATACATATGAAATAAAAATATTTAACTAAACATTACTTTAGCCAAAATTTTAAATAGTTATTTATCTATAAGATTAGTCAAATTCATACACACCACTTGATTAGATTAAATTCATCTAGCATTGGTGATGTTAAGTAAGCTAGTGAAGTCTATCTCATTACTTAGTCATTACCAATAATGCAAAAAAAATTTAATATAAATGTAAAGGATAGATTCATTTAGATTAATTCCTATTAATAGGCATAAAACATGATAAATAAAAGAATAATCAAAACACATACATTTAGTCTGTCTAACATATGAATGAATCTCCATTATATTGTTTAACACATAAATAATAAGCATAATAAGTAGAGTTTATACCAACTGGGATTGCATGTTTTCTAATTTCCATAAGTAAGTTCAAATGTAATACAAATAACATTATCATAATATTAAATTTTTATGTACACATTAATCAATTATAAACAACCATTATTAATTATTTAAAAGATCAATATACTCATAAAAAAAACATAATCTTTCATTTATGTAACATATTATACTTTTAGGAGGTTGTATGCATATAATTATAGTGTCATATCCCTCAAGATCATGTGACTTAATTTAATAGTCAATAAACCTTAATTATAGGTATGCACCCTTGTGTGTGTGTGTGTGTGTGTGTGTGTGTGTGTGTGTGTGTGTGTGTGCGCGCGCGTTTGTGTGTGTGTGTGTGTGTGTGTGTGTGTGTGTGTGTATGTATGTATGTATGTATGTATGTATGTATGTATGTATGTATGTGAAAATCTTGTTATTTTATTTACTAATTCAACACTATTAATCACTAAATATATATGTTACTAATTATCTAAATAGATTATATCAATCACTTATTATGTCACATAAATCTTTACTATGAATATAGAGTTTGTATAGAACTTGTCCACTCATTATTTCCATTGAATGATAGTACCATTTATTATCCTTTGACCCAAAGCATAAATAATATATATAGACTTAGATTTCAAATTATACCTCATATGTGTATACATCCATCATACATATGTTCATGGTTTTGAAAGATGAAAATACACATAATTCATATATCCTCTCTAATTGAATGTAAAATAATCACATAGTTCATATATCCTCACTTATTTTATGTAACAAATATATACTATGTCCATACATATATATTCTCACAGTCTGTAAAACAAAATTGCACATTTTGTATATGTATATGTATATGCATATGTTCACAATGTTTAAGACAAATGACCTTAGTTCATATATATATATATATATATATATATATATATATATATATATTCTTAGTTTTAGCTGATAAATACACACAGTCCATATAGTTTCATAGATTTGAATAAAAATTAACTTATGCTAATATTTATATAATTTCACTATTTTTAATGTCAAAAGCACACATTCAATACACACACACACACACACGCGCACGCACACGCACACGCGCACGCGCACGCGCACGCGCACGCGCACACACACACACACACACAGACACACACACACACACACACACACACACACACACACACACACACACAAATCAACTTCATAACTAACTTTACACTTAATTTCTTTATAAATATGTTTAATCATCAATTTGACTCAGACTTCATATTTATCAAAATATCCACAAGGCTTGTGTATTATATTCATATACTCAAAAATTTGACAAACATATAACTAAGTATATATATAATACAATTTTTATAGTAAAACTTAGTCTATGTATAAATCAAACCATTTTCTCAAGTTCTAAATTTCTTAAGCTAGGGTATTTACCTTTTCAAAGAAGTAAATCCATTTAACCCTATCAAATTTACACATACATAGAATTTATTTACCTTTACATAAAGATTTAAGGGATAGATGTTTAGTTTTATGGATGGCCAAGAGATCCACAAGGCTAAACCTATATCATATTTAGAATGAAAATTAATTCCAAAAACCCTAGGAGACAATTTAAACACCCATATTTTCCTTTTTACACATAATATTTAAATAACATTACCAATCTTATCAAAGCTTCCAAATTAAAACTTTATAAACCAAAAAATACTTCTCTCCTTTATTCTTCTTTCTCCTCTTCATTCCATCCATTCTCCTCTCTCACTCTCCTCTTATCATAATTTTTCCATCTCTCTTTCACAATTTGAGCTTGCATGAACTGTTAGCTCATAGTTCTCCATGCATAATCCAAATTATCTATTCAAATTTAAATTAATGCCAATTAACTCCCCATTGAATCAACCACAAAAATACCTAATTTCTCTCAAACTTCCCAAATTTTTTTTAATCTTTAAATCATGCATGGTTTATCTACATTACATGCCTATGTATAACCCCACAAAGGTCCAATTTTAACATAATCATCAATGACATCTAATCACTTCAAATATTACCACAATCTATGCATACTAACAATAAGTAGATTTAGTTCTTAGGATAGATTTAGTATATAATGTAATTTTTGAAATAACTTATTAAAGATAATAACATCATAAATTTGATAATAATGGGATTAATATAAAGTCTATTATATTCTTTTAACTGTAATGGTAAATTGGATAATTATTATACCAAAAATAATAGTATTATAACAATGTAATCATTATTGTCACTACATTATATAGACTATCCAATGCCTTTTTTTATCTATATATATTAAGGCATTTAAGCCATATAATGATATTTCTTAAATATCATAATAATAACTAGTTATTTTTCTAAAACATTTCAAAGACTTATGGTTAGTCTATTGATAGTAATAACCATATAGTATTCATGTAGATTTACATTCCCATAAGCATTAATAATCATGAATAGAATAACATGACATAATCATACAATAATATTATACACTACATCTATGTGTAATATCCACAATGGAATCACACAATATTAATTCCATATAAGCATTAAACTAAACTAACACACAACTAACACATAATCAATTATCTAAATGTAGAAAACATAAAAAATGTACTAACATTAACAATTAAAACAATGCATATAATGTGTATTATGTAATGTGGTGTGTGCATGGGTTATATCCACTTCTCTATCATTCCCCAAATCCTCTATCTACATCATCTTCTCTGATGATTATCTCTCTCTATCATTATCTGAAAGATGAAACTCTCCTACATCTAACTCATGACAATAAGGTAGTTAGCTCATAACATCATGATATATATTATAAAATAATATTGTAATTAAAAATCAACGTGTTTATAATGTGAATAATATATAATAAATATAGCATTTAACAATGCAATCATGTAATCAAAGAAACATAAACTATCTGATAACATCATATGGCTTAGAGCTTAGTTAAAAAATAAATAATCAATATAACAACCATAATAATCCATAGATAATTAGGTAAATTAGGTTAGTGATAAATTGGGATGTGATACAAGGGCCACCCACAAGGGACATAAATATGTTTCAAACAAGTCCAAATATCCACACACGACAAACAAACATAAACTATCCTAAATATATAAGGGTAATAATATAAAAGGATCATACAAAAAGTAAAAACTAGGCTACATCATTTATCTATATGTATTAATATCACATCATAGTATTATATCATATCCTTATAACACTATGAAAGATACGAGTAACTAAAAAGATGTATGTGAATGACCTAGATAGATCAACATAGTAGAAATGTCATAGAAATATATAACTTGTAATCATTAAACATGTGGGATAATATGCCCCTAGTATCGACATGGCTACTAGGTAGAGGAAATTATAATATTTATATGTCCATTGTAACCTTAATTTATTGAATTGCACTCATATACCATGAAATGCATGTGTATGAAAAGAATGAGCTAACTACCAAACATGTGATAAATAACATATATAAAATTTTCATGCTAGTAATCATGTCATGCTTATATCTTGAATTTATTACTAATATTCTAAATGTTTTTAGGTTTTTTTGAAAAAAAATATATTTTAATATTTTTGAAAACTTTGAAATTAGTGCTCATAAATGTGAGTAGGTCATCCTCATCAGGATTGAATTCAATCTATTCTATATTGTCTTTGATATTATGTTACTACATATCCTCTCTTTACTCTTATGTATCTGGTTATTTAAATATTGCACCCTCTACCATTTCCCAAGATTGTGTTTTTTGATGGTAAGCATCACTGTTATGTCATATCATGATCACTCTTCCTATATGTGATAAAGTTAGATACTATTTTTTTGTGT
Source organism: Torreya grandis (assembly GCA_037957365.1). NCBI lineage: Eukaryota > Viridiplantae > Streptophyta > Pinopsida > Cupressales > Taxaceae > Torreya > Torreya grandis. The sequence continues at coordinate 1,830,408 of JARHVA010002446.1, forward strand.
TTAATATAACATGAATTTATTATAACCATTATTTTACCAATGTGAATGGCACTTTATAATTATGATACATATGTGTCTATCAACCACTTTTGGCCCATAAGATATTGGTAAAATGATATATCAAAGGTGTTCTTCCCAATGTGTTATATGTTTTAATTTAATCATTGCATGTACCAATTTTTATATTCCTCTAATACTACATATGATTTCTTCCTTTTTTCCATAAATTTTAATACTTTTATAATAGTCATGGTCCATGTATCTTGTAATGGCCAATGCCTCTTGTCAAGGACATTTTTTTCTTGTTGTAATTGTAGATGTGTCTTTGTGGAGATTTATGTGAGTGGTTCTTGTGGACCTTGTATTACATTGATAATTACTTTGATTTTGTATCTTTTAAAAATAATTTTGTAATGTATCATAATGATTTTTTTAATTTCCCATGATTCTATGATAAACATAAGATTATTTTCCTTCTTAAGGTGAAAGACATCCTATGGAAAATTGTTGAGTAGATGGTAATGTGATGAGATTTTGATGAAGTAATATTTTTAATATTATTCTTGGTTTATCTTGTAAATTCATTATTCCTTGGTATTTTCCATTTCCACTTTATTTATTGAAATTTATTATTTCTTTTTTTTATAATTCCTATGTTACATTAGTATTTCATGCACTTAGAGCGAGATAGTATTTCAACTATTGTCTACATTTATAATTTATTCATGATCTATCATTATTGTCTCTATTTTGCCTCAAAATATTTTTCATGAGTATCCATTTATGATTTTTAAATTTTTGTTATATATGAGTCATCTCAATATTCTCTAGATCCCATGGGTTTGAATAGAATATGGGATAAATATTAATCTAAAGGATTAAATTATAAATTGTGTAGTTAATCATTTGTCATGTTGGTATCGTCATCATCACTATCATAATAATATATGACCATGACATCTTGTTATTTTTAATTCACTAGCAATTAAATATTGGGAATTATTTTTATAAAAATAGGTTTTAGATTTTGGTTCATGATGTATAATTTCTTTATATGTTATGATTTGTTCCTTGTATTTTTAATACTTGATTTTCCCACCTCATATGTATGCATATGAGCTATTTGAATGTTTTGTGATGGAGGAATGATACTATGAAATTATAAATATTATTGTGATTGGTTATCATTAGTATATTTGGTCATATTTAAATATATAAAAGGGTCATCATATTTTGGTTGTGTATAAGAATAGTCTTCATGCATAATTTTGATACATCCATATAGTGTTGATGGTATTAATTCCATATCATGTATCTAAGATCACCACAAAATTAGGTTATAATGTAAATAATTAGGAATAATATGGAAGGTATTAGGTACAATCTTGGGGTATAGTCACATCTAATGATATGGTTCCACTTATTTGACATGGATTGTTGTTAAATCATTTTTGTGCTTTGATATAATTTTTCAATAGTAGTTAAGTTGATCCCATTTAATTTTAAGAAGGTAATGTTATATAGATACTCATTCGAGAACCATTATCTACAACACTTGTGTAACCAAGTTGTTTTGAACTTAAAATCGAGTGAATAATGGAAACAAATTATCCATTATGTTTTGTTTACTTAAGTCATCTTTGTCAAAGGAGATGACTTTGACTTTATAATTGAAATTATTCATAATAGAGTGAAATTATATAGACTATGTATAACTAAGGAGAGTTATTTCTTGAAATTCCTTATATAGTATGTATTTTTATATTACTAGTCTTTTGAGTAACTCTAAAATAGAAATTTTATCATGGGTGTTCTTAAGTTGATCAAGTATCTCATTCCATTTTAAATTATTATATTGTTTCATGTGAGGTAGATGTGGTTGAGGAGGAACATGCTGACTACATTTATTCTACTACACATGATGGGGTACCCTACATTTATAGTGTTAACATCATTAAACTTGGAATCTAAAATGAGCTAAGGGTGAATGATAGGAGTGTGATGGTATCTAGTATAACCTTTAGGTCCAGGGGGAGGAGGAATAAAAGAAGTGATGCATGCCCTTTGGTTTCTAGTGGTAACGAAAGGAAATATGGAGTGTATGTTGAAAAAAAATTATTATATAAATTCTTGGGATTGTTCATTGCTAATTTTATCATTATTTATGTTCTTATATTTCATCCATTGACCCATTTACTTACATAATTGATCTAAATAAGATACAGTATCCATGTAAAACAATATGAAAAGAGTAACTTTAGGGCTTATGTTAACCAATATTTTTCATTTTATATAGCCATGAATAATGTCTATTATTAGGGAATAATCATATAGAAAATCTAAAGATAAAACCCTAAGGATGAAATATGAAATCCTAGAAGGATGCAATCTTAATGGAGATATAGGGTTTGGAATGGTTTAATAAATGTATGGGTTCACCAATATGTTTTACCCTAATTTGGTTTTATAAATCCTAATAGGATATAAATTAGTATAATAATTTAGATACTAGTATATGGAATTCAAGACCATATCTAAATTTAAAATACTAAAATTGGTTGCAATAATTTGACATGTGGTATGTTAAATATAAAAACTATAAAAAAGGGATGAGTACTTAGTTTTTTAATTCACTATCTAACTGTGGCTATATTATGGTAGTGTAAAAAAAACTAAAAGATGCCTATGATTCATTTGGTTCAATAATTATGTTTTTTCTATACATGGTCACTTCCATCATATTTTGATTAGTATCGACTATAGATATTGACATGTGCTAGTCAAAATTGACATGTGTGTAAAAGAGGCTTTGTGACCATATGGTGACTTTATCTTGTATTTTAAATATTTTTATTTGTGATTATAAACCATAATGATGTGAATAACTCTTGAAATCATCCTCCTTCACTTTGAAAACCCTAGGTTTTCTTGTGAGGGATAGAAACCTACAAAATTTGGGAAAGTGTAATGGGTTAATCTAACCCTATTAACCTATGTTTTATTATTTAACACTACCTATGTATTGAATAATATGATGAGGTAAATAAATACACTTGTATTTTTTTCACGTAGTGTGATTATGAAATTATGCTCCTTAGATATATGCATGAAACTAATCATTTGGATTTGATACTCTAGAATGTTTTCTTTGACATGGATGTGGTGTGTTTCATATTTGATTTATGATTACTACTAGTGATATAGTCAAAATTTTGGAATAATATGGTAAAATTTTTCAATTTTCAATATTTTATGATTATGTACCAAATAAATGTTATGTCTCACTTCAAGTGAAACATATATATATATATATATATATATATATATATGAGTCTAATTAGATAATTTTCTATGCCAAAAAAATTATAGGTAGATGAGCTAACCCTAAAGATGTATTTGATTTTAAAAAATAGTAATTATTATGAGAGAATAAGTACCACAAAAATAAAGTCATTACCAACTGGTAATATTGACTAAGCTTGATGGTATTGACCTATGTATAGGTGAAATAAACTAAAGGTCTACAAAATTCTATGTACGGTATTAATTATGATCAAAATAGATAGTGAGGTTAATCTAGGTATGTAACAAGATAAGGGAATGTTAAAATTCATAATATAGAATGTCATATTGAGATAATGGTGGATTAGGATAATGTTTGTGTGCTCAAGTCATGTACGGTTAATGTATTTCAATATTTTCATTTTCAAGTACTTAGTAAAAGATATTAATATATACAAATTGAGTAAGTTGAAATATATTCTAATATTAAGATTGATATATTATGAAATTATATATCACTTTGAGGTATATATGGATAAGATTCAATGCATGAATGCCATTCATGCAAATAAGTTTTTATTTCCATTTTATGTATTTAAGGGGAATGATAGTATTATATAAGTAGTTTAGATCTAAAATAATTGTACAATAGTTGATTCAAAGCTTTAATTTGTCTAAAAACCTATTTTAGTTTTCCAAATTAACATGCATAATTGTTTTGAGGTTTTATTTTTTCATAATACCCTTTTTCTAGGTTCCATAAAATAATGCTATTTAGAGTAGTACAGTTGAGGTTTTTATCACACTCAAATTCTATCACTTATCTAATAAGTTTGACGCATTATACTTCTCAACTTAGGGTTTTATTGGTTTCATCTCATTGGGTCATAATCATCCCATGGTATTATCCAAATGAGTTTAACAAATCACAATTTTGTTTGCATATCATCATGTGTATTTATTCCTTAACTTTTTGATTTTATGTAATAATCATGTAGATTATTTTAAGTTTTATATCACGAGTGGAAATTTATATATACATATATATTAGATTTTTCTACATGGATCAAATTGGTTTTTTTTTATATTTAAATTTAGGTTATCTAGATAGCATAAAAATATTGAAATAACTATTGTATAAGATAGGGCATTAATTATAAAGATTTGAATTGTTAAAGAGATATGGAATACAATTACTAAATATATAAATGATAGGTAAAGAGATAAGAGAGGAACTTAGATATTTTTATGATTTGTATTGCTTACTACATGTGTCACAATCCTCAACATGACTCTATGTTATCTTTATGACTATTTAGATAATGAAATAGACTATAAAACCTATGTGGATGTTACTAGTAAAGCTTAAACATTTACACCAAATACTATTATCATATGTCTATCATCACTTTCTAGGTTGATTATAATGGTATTTTTTACCATATATAGTTGCATTAGCCTTTATTTATGATTTATTTATGCTTTTTTTTCATTGGTCTTATGCATAGATTCTTATTTTGCTACTCTTTGTCTTCAAACTAGAGATTTAGTTTCAACATAATATTTAATTGAATTGAAAGAAAAAGGTAAAAATATGTGTTGGAAAACATAAACACTCCCCATTGAGTAATTAATCATTACATACATTCTAATAACCTGAATAGGTCTCAAAATGCACATATTTCTCCCATCGAGTTGTATGTGTTTTAAATCATGATCCACTACAATTCGTTGTATATCTTTGGGTTTAAACCCTTGATAACATGAAAAATTACATTATAATTATGTTTAGACTTACATTTAGGGTTATTAATTTTATTGGTTTTAGATGTGTATTATTTTTTGGTAATGTCTCATGAGACTGAAAAAATATTTCTTGATATTTTTTAAAGTAGAGAGTGAATGACCAATTAATTTCCAAGTAAGACCTTAGAATTTAGTTGTATTTATTGACAACTCTTTGATATTTTCTCCCAAAGCTAACATAGGAAAGATGCTTAGGTTGACCCAAAGGATATGTTTGAATTTTAAAAATTACCAATGATTCATAGAAACTAAAGGTAGTGTTATACATCTAAAATAACCACCACCATCCGGTTATTTTAGACATTTTCCTGAAAGGAAAAATTAGAGATATAGAATATATTGATATCCTAATTAAGATTATAGAGTGTTTTGGAATAGACTAGGGAGATCATAAATATGAGTGATAGAAAATTGTGTTGTATAATAAAATAGATAGATAAATAGATAAAAGAAAATGTGAATAAGAATAAAATGTGTATGCACAAGTCATGTATTTAAATATGTGTCAAAATTGATGTTATTGAGCATCAAATACCAAATTTTCCCCCTATTTAGTCTAGTATTAAAATATTAATTTATATTTTAAGCTATTTTTTTATTTAGCATATAAATGTTTTTTAATAAGTATAAATATTGATAAAAATATTTAGACTGTCATATATGAAATTTAAACATAAATCTAAATATAATGTATAAATGATTGATTGAAATTGAAATTGAAATGTGGGATATGATAAAAATAGTAATTTCAGCCAAAAATGAGATACTTATCTCTTTCTAATTTTTTTTTACTATGATTAATGTTTAATAGTGGAAATAATGATATGACAAGACTGTGACAACATAGGATCAAGGACATAATTAATGAATATTTCTAGATAGGTCCAAGCTCCTTAGATAGTAACACATGTCAATCATGTCCATTGACTATGGACTTATCCATGTTGATTATGATGAATATTTCACCTACACATGTGTCTACTAAGAAGATTTAGATAATTCACCTCTATATATGTCACGTATAAATTTTTGTTTTCCTTCTCTTTGATATGGAAACCCTAGGGGTACTTCTGAGAGTTATAAACCTACAAAAAGTAAGGAAAATTGTAATGGGTTGAGTTGATCCCACTCACCCCATTTGACTATTTATCATTACTTATGTATCCATATAATTTAAGAGGGAATAAATCAACATGTACTTATCTCACCTAGAGTGATTATACAATTATGTTCCTTGAATATATGTATGAAAATATAAATTTGGATTTGTTACAAGATAATGTTAGCTCTTGACTTGATTTGAAATACTTCAAACTTGGATTATGACTACTCAACTGAATGATATTTAATTTTAGGAAGAGTAAAATAGATATTATCAATGTGAAATAACATATAATTACATAATAGATAGTGCCAAGCTAGAAATAATGAATGGCCTTTGAATTGTACTTATAGTGAAACCTTTTGAAAATTTCCTTTATCCAAATTTCTGAAATCTATGGGAAGACACAAATTAATATTTAAAATTTGTAAATTAACCTTTGAATGGTATGGGGATGAGGACAAACTAGATGAATAAGTCCATGGTAGTGTACTTGTCTACCTAGCACATACATATTAAAAAACATTAGGGACAATTGTCTTGAGGTTGGAATAGTCTAAGAGATAATATAAATCAATTTGAGGATTTAATTAGAATTTACTATGAGTAATGACAATGAATAGAGGGTCAAGCCCTCATATATATAAATATATTAGAGGAATGGTGAATGGGAGTCATATATTTATATGCAAGTAAAGTGATTAGGATTTGTCAAGGATTAATATTATGAAGTACATACAAGCATATTTAGGTGTCTAAACCCACTTTTATTCTAGTACATAAATTTCCAAATTAAATGAGAAATAATAAACATCAGTGTGTATAAAACACTTTTTATTTTGATAGGAAACTCTAATTATTTAGGGAACACATTTTAGTAAACCTTGAAATAACACATGAAGTAGTCATTATTCATATTTAAAATTTGAAAAATCTAAAAATCTAAAATTTTGAAAATTAAAAGAAGATAAAGGGAAAAGTACACTAATTTTGAGATGAAACCATGTTGATATGTAACATATAGAATATAATTAAGTATTAGATAAATGTTCCTCATTTTCAAATTACTTGAAAATATGGTTCCTCATGTTTAAACAATGGGAAAATTGAGTGTGATCAAGTCATAATTTTGAATAACTAATCAAAACCTTGAGTTGGAAATATACATGCTCCAACTTTCATGAATGGGGAAAAATACCCAATGTACTAATCCAAAATAAGGTGTAATCTTGATGGGTTCACTAAAAATGATGGCAAGGCCATTGAATGTCACTAGACTCAAACATATATCACATGTAGTGGAAGATGGAAACTCATAATGGTTTAGCTAGAATTAATGCCAATGTCATTGAGTGTAACTATAATCAAACATACATTAACCATGATAAAATTAATCACACGACTATAAAAATATCTACAGTTTACTCACATTATAAAAAGAGAATGAAGAGTTTTCATGCCCCAATTATGAACACAATGATAATAGATTTGAAATAAAAAACAACCATTTTATAATGAATATATAAACTATGTTATAGTGTATATACACATGAAACAGTGTCATTAATTTTGATTTAAAAAAATATATGTATGTGAATGAACCAACATCTTGCCCCCTAATCTAGAGGATATTTTTATATGGTTTGGAGAAAATATTTATTTCCACCATAATTCCTCTATTTTCAAAATATTATTAAATATCCTATTTTTTTAGTTTTTAATAACCATTGGATATTATTTTAACATTACTTAATATATTATTTACATGGTTATTCAAAACAAATCATGGGATATAATTTGACTAAATACAAATATCTTATTTATTCATGGTTTTTAAATAACCATAAGATATGTCATTGGATATTATTTTTATAAACTTAATATCCCCTCATGAATCCTATTTTTAATCCAAGAGAGATTTATTTGAATATATTCCAAGATAGTGGTTTGTTACAACCACATCTTCACTTAGCATTAATTCACACCAGCCTCCTTGGAGCCAACTAATTTTTTAATATACAGGTTATTATCTAGTAAGGTAATGAATATGGAAGAGTTTTTATGTCTTGAAGACATATTAAAACAAAATGGCATCCCAAGATAAGGGATGAAACTCACATTCCCCTCGAGGTATGTGGGATCTTTACCATTGGCTACAAGATACAATATCATTTTTAGTTGGATTTGAAAAGAAAAGGGATCTGAGTATATACCAGAGGGGCTGAGTCTATTAATAAGGAGATCTTAGGGATTTTAAACCCCATTTACAAATGGAAGAGATCATTGGGTAGTGAGAGTTCTATCTAAGCAAGGTTGATATCTCATTTTATTACAAGGTCATGAACCATGGGGTATGAATTCTACAAGATTGCTTATTTTTTAAAGATGAGTTTGAGACAAATAAATGAGGGTTATTTAAAAGACTAAGTGGTAAAGGGCATATTATTAAATTTTATATGGATTAAACCATGGAAGGGATAAAAAAATTTTAGACTAAGCTTATGAGGAGAGAGTTCATTGAATCACTAAGTCTATCTTGAGGCTTTTATAAAGGTAACATTTATATAACTAACAGAATCAAGTGGCATAAAAGTAATCTCTATATTGATAGGAATTTTCGGTAATAGAAGACATAAGCATGTGGGATGGTATAATAAATTTGAATAGCCATGAATGAGGTCATGACTATGAATGACTACATGTATATATTCTTCTATTAAGTACAAGTCTAGAATGGGAGCTCACGGTTAGACCAAACTAGGATAAGAATGGAGGAAGCTCATATTGGAATGGATCCAAGTCATTTAGTGGTATATTGGAAGGTGAAGCCTTAAGATGGAGAGGACTATATAATTGCATCTCACCATTGGATCACAAGGTGATCAAAATAAGTGGGATTGTATGTTCTTGCAAATAGTCAAGGAAAATGAATACTCAATCTAAGTTGTTATTTTCTTCTATTCATGGTAATGGAAGTATAATTATTCAAGGACCATTGAATCTTGTGTCGTGAATGATATATTTGTATAATATATCCATAGTTCTAAATGTGGATAAGTGACTATGTATTGTGTTTATTTTCATTAAGCCTCTTTAAAAAGATAGGCAAATAATCTATTTATAGATGCACCAAAACTAAGCTTCCAAGTAGATTGAGTCTTTTGAGGAGAATATTTATTTGGTAAGTGTGAATGTGTTTTTATTTATATAAACACTTTCTTCTATTTTCATAAGCCTTTGGCTAGGTAATAAGTGGTTATTTTAAAAAGGCATAGAATCCTAAATATCTTACTTTTGATGTTATGGAATATTTGAAAATAGTCCTGAAGAGTAAATGGGATGTATGCTAATAATAAGGTGAGTGTGTTTATTTTAATATTTTTCATTTGAACACATACCCAAGCCTAGTGATCATGTCCTCTTCTATTTATAAGGCCATTATCCATTAAATATTGACACATGAATCTATATTCACATAGAGTCTAAATGAATGTATTATTATTGGTGCCTCTACTATTAAAAGGCCATTGACCATGGAGGATAATAATAATTTTATATTATAGGGCTATCAAGTTTACAGGTTTGTAAAAATAAATAACTGAGGTACTCTTATTTATTGTATGCCCATTTTAAGAGTTTACATATACACTCAAATGGATAATTTCCTATAGAAGGATAAATAGGTTCTATGGACTTTGAGGAGATGAAGTAAAAAGTCTTCATTCAGTTAGTTTCATCATCACATTGTAGGTTCCCTAAATCCATTATGATGTAAGTTGGTAAATGTTGACATTTTCATCATTTTTATAATGGATCAGAATCTAGTTCAACAATCCTAGAGATGTAACCCAAATGATGGATGAAATTCATTATCACTTTTGGTGTCACTTTTACTTTTAATTCTTATATGTTTCCTTTTTTTATTCATTTTGTAAAAGGGATTTATAAACACTAAGATCATATAGAATGTTTATTATGACACCAAATAAGGAGTTTTATTGATAAAAAGATGATTATTAATTTTTTTTATAAATACTTACATTCATTTCCACATTCTAATTTCTATTTATAGTTATAATGGAATTGAGAGTTTCAATATCCATTGTTATAAAACTATTTACGAGGTTTATGAATGAAATTTGGTATCAGAGTAGATGATTTTAGGATTTTCTTCAGTTATGATATACTTCAATTTGGAGTTTGTTTTTATATATTAGATATTGGTATTGTTATTCCATTTGAGTTGAACATGCAAGAATGTTAGTGTAAAGGTAAATTATAAGGTGTTCTAATTTGTTGGAAGAAGATAAGCTTATAACAACCAAGGTTATGGAACCACTAGCCTTGTAAGATTAGCATGAATGAATAACATAACACACATTATCACTTGAGGTGTGGGATTCTTTTGTGAAAGGATCTACATTTCTATCTTGGCAAGCATTAAGATAAAATACAAGGCATTTTTAGTGATGCACATCTAAGAGGAATCAGTTGCAGTTCGATTACTAATCTTACACAGAGGGTAGATAAGGTATGATAATTGGTTTGATTTTATACTGGTATTGACACAATATTTTGGACTTTGATAACTAGTTGTGTATCCTTTATATTTTGGATTACTAATAATATTATGGATTCTTATGTCCTTGATTATGGGAAGAAGTGAAAAGACTAGTTCCATGGTAAGATATGGAAATGGCAATAAGGCATTGTTCAAGATATTGGACAAGTTTCTACACTTTGAATTTGTAATTGGTTGATAAGTTGGTTTATTTTTCATATCTTTGTTAAGAGTTGTAGGAAGCAAATAGGAAGGTGTCTAAACCCAAATAGTAGAATAGCTAGTACTCAACAGATGCACTTCACATTTCTCAAAAAGGTATGAGTTATTTTCAATGTAATAATGTGGCACAATTTCTGGTTTGAATCCTTGATGTTAGGATAACCTTTGTGTGGGTTACTTTGTAAGTAAAACATCCCTTTATGAAGAATTGTTTTTAAAGCCTTTTAAGAATAAAAATGGATCATATATCTCTTATAAGATGGCTTTTTAAATAAGATGAAACCACTTACTATTAAGTCGATGAAAACCATAAAAAAGGAACAACCCTTATGGATTATATGGTTTAATTAGATAGTTTTGATAAGCATATCTATGGTGTAGAATAGTATGCTAAGTTACTCTTCAAACACTATTTTATGGGTTTCCTAACTACTTTGATTTAGGAAGAAATTTGATAATCCTAGTGTTTTAAAAGAATATTATTATTAATTCCTATTTTAGTTTTTCCATTGGGATAGACAAATTGGGAAACTAAATCAGTTAGATGAGTGTGGAGATATGATTTAGGGGTAAGTCAAGATGGTGAAGGAAACCTCAAGACATGTTTAAAATGATTTGTTTTCTTCTCACCTTTATATGATATTTAACTTACAGTTACATGCAAAATATGTGAGTTTGTAAAGAATCTCTTATTATGGAAAGTCTCTAAGTTGACATTGGATTTTGATAGGTACAAAAAAAGATTTAAGGGACACAATAGTTTACTATGTTTTTTATAGTTTCCTTGATTATGATTTTAGGTATTGTGCATTAGTCATCTTAGGATAGACAAATTCATTACACATTTTTATACTTGACATTGTATATGTCTAAGTCCCATAGTAATATGGGCAAAGTTTATATTAAAAAAAATTTGTACACACATGTATGCTTTTTACTCAAGTCAAGTATGTATACTTTCAAAAGACCCATAGATGGAAAATGTTTGTAAAATGTAAGTATACATGTGTGATTTTTTATGTAAATCTTATAGGTGTATGCAACATAATATGATTTCCCTTTTGTGATAACAAGGAGAATACCTTAACCTTCATATAGTGTAGGGTTGAGAGAAGGTACAAGATATTATAAATATTTTGGGTAAATAGGTCAATTTGGTAGAATGGATACAGAGTTTATTTTACTCTCCATATATAGGTTGTAATTTTATTTAGATAGTTGACTTCTTTTAGGTTTCTATACATTGATGTGGTGCAGAATCATTTAGTAGATGCAGTTGATTATTTCAACTTTTTGAGACCAAAAGCCTCTTCATATGGAGGTTTGATCTGGAGGATATTTTTATATGGTTTGGAGAAAATATTTATTTCCACCATAATTCCTCTATTTTTAAAATATTATTAAATATCCTATTTTTACTAGTTTTTAATAACCATTGGATATTATTTTAATATTACTTAATATCCTATTTACATGATTATTCAAAACAAATCATGGGATATAATTTGATTAAATAAAAACATCATATTTATTCATGGTTTATAAATAACCATCAGATATGTCATTGGATATAGTTTTTATAAACTTATATCTCCTCATGAATCCTATTTTTAATACAAGAGAGATTAAATTGAATATATTCTAAGATAGTGGTTTGTTACAACCACCTATTCACTTGGTGTTGATTCACACCATCCTCCATGGATACAACTGATTGTTCAACATATAGGTTGTTATCTAGTAAGGCAATACACATGGAGGAGTTTGTATGTCTTGAAGACATATTAAAATAGAATGATGTCCCAAGATAAAGACTAGAACTTGCCTTCCCCGTAAGGTATGTGGGATCTTTATTCATTTGTAAATGTCTATTGTATGTAAAGGAAATTGAACCATTAGATAAAAAATATAATGTCATTTTTAATTACATTTGAAAAGAAAAGGGATCCAAGTATATATAAGAGGTGCCAAGTTTATTAATAAGGAGCTCTTGGGGATTTTGAACCCTATTTAAAAATGGAAGATCTTGTCAGGTAGTGAGAGGTCTATCTAAGTAGGAATAACATCTCCTTATATTACAAGGCCATGAACCATGGGGTATGCATTCTGTGAGATTGGTTATCTTGCAAAGCTGAGTCTGAGCCAAAAGGAGGAGGCATGTTTACAATACCAAGTGGTAAAGGGAATCTTATTCCATTTTATATGGCTTAGTCCATGGAAGGGATAGCTAAATTGTAGACTAAAACATATATATTTTTGTTGAATATAGACATTATAAATCTAAGCTTATAAGGAGAGAGGTCACCAAATTGTTAAGTATTTTTTGAAGCTTTGGAAAAGGTATTATTTATATAAATAAAAGAATCTAGTGGCGTAGAAGTAATCTCTCTGTTGATAGAAATTTTTGGAAATAAAAAACATAAGCATGTGGAATGGTATACTTGGTTTGCATAGTCATGAATGAGGCTAAGACTAAGAATGACTACATGTATATATTATTATATTATGTGCAAGTCCAAAATGGGAGCTCATGGTTGGGCTAAACTAGGATAAGAATGAAGGAAGCTTATCTTGGAATGGAGCCAAGCTATTTAGTGGTAGGTTGGAAGGTGAATCCTAAAGATGGAGAGGACTATATAAGTGTAGCTCACCATTGGATCACAAGGTGATCATAATAAGTGTGAGTATATATTCTTGTAGATAGTTAGGGAAAATGAATACATAGTTCGAGTTTCTATTTTCTTCTATTCATGGAAATAGAAGTATACTTATTCATGTACTATTAAATCTCAGGTAGTGAATGATATATATGAGTAATATATCCATAGTTCTAAATATGGATAAGTGGTTGTATATTATGTTTATTTCTATTAAGCCTCTTTAAAAATACATAGGCAGATAATCTATTTGTAGATGCATCAACACCGAGCTTATAGGTAGATTGAGTCTTTTGAGGAGACCATTTATTTGGTAAGGACAATTTTTTTTCCTTTTATAAACACTTTATTCTATTTTCATAAGCCTTTGGCTAGGTAATGGGTGACTATTTTAAAAAGGCATATAATCTCTAATATCTTTATTTTGATTTTATGGAATATTTAAAAATAGTCCTAAAGAGCAAATGGGATATATGTTAATTATAAGATGAGTGTGTTTATTTGATTTTTTTTCCATTTGAACACATACCCAAGCCTGGTGATCACATCCTCTTCTATTTTTAAGGTCATTATCCATTAAATATTGACACATGACTTTATATTCACATTGAGTTTGAATCAATGTATTATTATTGGTGCCTCTAATTTTATAAGGCCGTCTACCATGGAGGATAATAATACTTTTATATTACAAGGCTATTGGGGTTGCATGTCTATAAAAAATAAATAACAAAGGCACTCTTATTTATTATATGCCTATTTTAAGAGTTTACAGATACACTCAAATGGAGAATTACCTAGAGAATGATAAATAGGTGATATTAACTTTAAGGAGATGAAGTACATAGTCTTCATTCATTTAGTTTTATCATTGCATTGTAGGTTCCCTGAATCCATTATTACGTAAGTAGATAATTGTTGACATTTACATCATTTTTATAATGGATTGGATTGTAGTTCAACAATCTTAGAGACATAGCACAAATGATGGGTGAACTCCATTATAACTTTTGGTGTCACTTTTCCTTTCAATTCTTTTGTTATTCCTTTTTTTAATTTAGTTTGCAAAAAGGATTTATAAACACTAAGAAAATATGGAAAGTTGATTATGACACCAAATTAGGTGTTTTTTATCAATAAATGATTATTAATTTTTTTTTTATAAATACTTGCATTCATTTATGCATTTCTATTTCTATTTCTAGTTAAAATGGAATTGAGAGTTTCAGTATCCATTATCAAAAAACTATTTACTTGATTTATAGATCACCCCATGAATCTATTCCAAATGATATAAAATTCCATCCATCTATGTTCTACAAAAAACTATCTGTGAAACATGTAATTCTTGATCTTTTAATTAATTTTCATATGTATATGCATATGAATTCAAGTGTTTATGAATGCGTATTATATTTTTTGTAAAGTGAGCTCATATGCATGTCATATGCACCCATAATTTATATAAATATGCCAATATTTGTCATGTGTCTAGTTTTTGAGTTATGTTGAATCTTTAAAACATATACTCTATCATGAACTATTATTTTCTATTACTTTGAATCTTTGAAATATGTACTTTTTCATTAAATTTGATTTTGAATTTAATTTGAATCTTTTAAACCTATAGTCTATCATGAAATCTAATTTTTCAATTCATTTGGATCTTTGAACATTGTATTCTTTAATCTTTAAAACATGTTTTTTTCCTAAAGTTTGATTTTTATACTCATAATGCTAATTCTACTCTTTTGAGATGATGGGTGTATCCTAAAAATCACTCATCTCAAAATGAGAGTGAATGACATTGTACATGCTAAAACTAACATTTAATGTTAAAACAATGAACTTGTGACCACTTCTTATGCACACTTAACCTTTTCTCAATTACACATTTTCAATTTTCTATTCTTCTACTTATATATGGATGACCCTGTATCATAAGAAAAATATGATACTTATTGCTTCCATTTGTCATTCCAAGTAATCTAGACTCATTACTTGACTAATTCATACTTCTAGTTTAGATGAGTATTTTCCTCAAATGAAATTGCTCCTATAGGACAATCCCCCAGGCCCATCATGTTTAATCCACCAATTTTTCCCTATTGTAAATTAATAGTTATTTTACCAAATTAAAATTCATATCACTAGGTTATTTTACACATTTCACAATCCCAATTTGATGAAACCCTAAAATGTCCACTATATAAGCACATTTTCTACCCATTACTAACTAGATGGACAAAAGGATTACACTATTATAAATACCAGATATGTTCTAAATAAACATTTAATGTAAATTAATCGATCTTCTCATTTTTAGTCCACATAGCCTAAGAAGCATTGAGCTAGTCCTGAAAACAACAAGGTCATAATTCATTTTTTCAATCACATAATCACACCAAGATTTCACTAACATATAACATTTTAGCATTATTGTACATAAAATAAAGTATCATGGGAGTATATATATTAAAACTAAATATTTATAGCATCTCAATCTTTTACATTGACAAATATCAATTAGGACTCTACCATTTATTTCTATACCTTCCTGCTACTGAAAGGATCTTATTCTCCATCTCAACTTTATGTAAACTATTATCTCTTAGTTTGATCCATATCATTATGATGACCTATGTGTCATGTACTACACAAAAATTTTAAAACATGATAAACATCCTTCACTCTCAAGTTTAGATCCATATATGTTTTCTAACCTTTTGGACACTACTAGCCATAAAAGGATGCTACCACTGATAGTAGTGTCGAAGTCTTTATCTAGTGTTCAATTTCAAAAGGTCATCTAAATTTAAAATGTTTTGAAACCTATGGGTTGGCCTATTTGTCTTATTCAACCATACCATGAGATATTTTTAAAAGGTGTGGTATAAATACAAGTCTAAGCCTTCTAATTATTCATCAAACAAATACCAGGTAAATACAAGTTTAGTTCATCACCAAATGATAAAAAAATAAATTCAGATAAGGGAAATGTAAAATTATGTATTATACATGAAATTTCATTTTATTCAATCCATATTTCTTGGATACAAATGTTTATTTAACCTGCCAAATGAAAATTTTAATCTCTATACATAAATAATGTGGATTTATTTCATATTAATTCACAATAGATTGTATATATCTTAGTAAAATAAAAGTTTTGAATACAATAAATCACATGTTATTTGAGCATAAAATGATATCCTTACCTCCTAAAAGACATAGATAGGAAGTAGAATAATTACTAAATAGGATTCACCATATTGTGACTACCATCAGATCACTTGCCATAATACAAATGAATGTGAAACATTAAAAAATAAAATTTTAAAACAGATATACCTAAATAGTGGAAAATAAATCCTACTTTTTATATTTAAAAATTAAAAAGAGCAATGAAGCATAATTTTCAATTTCAACACCTCAAAGATCTAACTATTCCTATAAATATTGATGTAGTCAATTGTCCACATCTTAAGGTTGATATAGACAACTTGGATACAATTTGTAGCACCAAATTATTCCAACATTTGGGACATAATATCAATGAGTTAAATTACTATTCATTTCTACTATAACTATTGGTGGACCATAATATGTGGACCTAGGGTTATTTATACCATCATCTGGGTTATGAATCAATAACCAAACTTCACCCTAAATTCCTCTTAGTGCTTCCCTTAGGCATGCCCTTAATATTGGGTTTGAATACATCCTTTGGAAATTTTCTTCCTCCAATAGGCACCCTCCCAGTCATAACTCTAGTTAGTCTAGTGCTCCCTTCCATGGCTCTAAGTGGTTATTCATTAACCCCTATGGTCCTTATCATCCCTATAAGACCATCCACTATAGCACCTCGAGCCAATTAGGAAAGAGGTCAAAGATGAAATAAAATGTAACCCATACTCCATATTCAATTCAAGGCCTTCTTCTCTTATCCCACCTCCTCTATGAGTCTCAACAACTCCTCAAAGATCAATAGAAGTATACTAATAATTATATCCTCACCCCCCTCTCTGTCTTACCAAAAGCCCCAACATCCTAGCCTTTAACCATCCCATCTCATCCTTATTATTCCATGACCCATTATCAAGGGAAATCTACCTCCATTAAAACTCACTTAGGAATAATGGTGGGCACAAATATTACCATGGGAGTTATCTTTCATTCTCCATCCTTTCAATCCCTTACCCCATCCACCTCTACTCCTTTCCTCTTTCACTCACTCCACTTCCTCTATCTCCCATCCACCTCATCATCTATCCTCCACCTCTATTTTAGCCACACCTCCTACACCCTCTACAACTTGAGGGATGGTATCAGGGTCACATTAACCATATATGGATGTCTAGGGTGACCTAGATGTGTAGTAGAGTTTTGACAAAGCCTTTACTAGTATGAAGAGGATGTTTACTTAGAGATTTGTCTAAGAGGGGAGCCTGATGATATGGAAAACACATTAGTATCTATTTTCCCTCACTAAGGTTAGGACTACCACTAGAGAGGAGAATATGGTTGAATAATCACTCTTTATCTTCTAATCTACTCATAACATGTCTAATAAGCTCCTCAAGGACATGCAAAGCCAAGTCTAGATTCTCAAAGCCCAAGTGAAGAGTATGTTCCTATCCAAACTAATTAGGCAAGTGAAGGATGCCTTATTAATTATTTTCTTAATATTGGGGAAATTTTTAGGGACTCAAGATAAGATTGATTTAATTATATAGTTGATGCATGCCTATATGGGGAAGATCACAAAAATCAATAGGAAGTGCCAAAAGCTATAACTAGTGTTTAATAAAGGAATGTTCCTAGAGCTCAAACTAATGCCAAACTCAGATTTAGGTTGTACCAAACTTATTCTAGGAACATGAGAGTGGTAGTGGAGGAATGGATAGCCTTGGCCTATACTTCAGCAAAACCCTTGGAAGAGGGTGAGCATAAAATATGGACTTACTTCTAGGAGTTCAATATCTCCATGCTATTCCACCTAAATGGTACATTACTCAACCAAGGGGAATTCAGAGTCCACCTAGGTCAATTAAACCAAGTTATGAGGGAGAAAGTAGCCAAGGGAAAAAAGGAAGGATCTTTGGTAGTGTTGGACATATCAACTCAGTCCACTATAAGATCAACCAAGTCTTTAGAGTCTAAGCCTTAATGGAGGTACCTTTTTAGATCTCCCAAATATTGGTAGTTCAATCCAAGGTGATATTCATGAAGCCTCCAATGAAATTGGCCAAAATAAACAAGGATTTCAACCTTATGGAAATTGCATTGGAAGTTAGGAGTGCTTAGTCAAATTTGTTAGGATTTGGTCCCTCTTAACTACCTCTACATGTTAAGTAGTGGTCCCATCCAGAACTGTTGTAGGTTTGTATGGATTCATTTTGGTTCAAATTTTTAAATATGATTATAAATGTAATGAGTGTCCATCATGGCCGAAGATGGGCTCCTTATGCTTTTTAGAGGTGATCCCCAATCCTTATCTATTTATAGAAGAGCCATATTGTGTTTTAGGGGTTGACCAAAAAATTGCTCAAATGTGATATTAGATTATTGATAAGATTTCACCTACATTTCCCTTTTCAATCTATACTATAATAGTGGCCCAAATCAATTATTATAGTAGAATTTTACACTTTTAATGAATATAATCCTTATTTGATACAAAAGGGTCTCTTTTGTGTTCATTTTTATTTGATATTCATGTTTAAATGATCAATAGTGCTAGGTTAATTAGATTAACACTTTATCACTTTATTTATGTCATTATTACAATGTGCTTAGTTATTATAATCTCTATGTCATTTCTTTCATTTCTCTTTTTGTATTACTAATAATTTGTGTGCCTAACTACAAATTAACATATGGCATTTAAGTGATTCTTACAATAAACCCATAGTACTAATCTTTAGTAGGAATTCACATTAAAGGCATACTCATAATTATATTAGACTCTCGCCACTATATTATTGGAGGTATAACTTTAATGAAACTCAATCTATATTGGTATGGAAACGTTACTTGGTCAAAGACCATTGTATTGATCTCATTTTAGATATAAAGGCTTCCATTCTCTACATTACCCTTCCCTCTCTTTTGTATTTTTTGTGTAGATAAAAAATATCTATTTCCCCTTAATTTTATAAATAATAATCCCAACACTCAAGTATTCATAACTATACTTGTGTGAAGTAAATTGTATTAAACTTCTGGTGGTAATAGTGCATTTATTGGAGACTATTCACATAGACTCCATTTGTGAAGTTCAATACCCAAAACTATGCCTTGGGATGATCTTATATTAGACTTAAAATGGAAGACTAAAGTCCATAGTTATCCCCACCTTTCCTTTTTCAATGAATTCTCAATCTCATGGGTATCTCATGGTAAGGAGTAGATTGGATAGAACACCAGTTGGTGCTAGAAGGAGGGCCTCAAGATACTTCATGCTTGTTTTGATTTCAATTTATTTTATGAATATGTTGAGTTTGGTTTGTTGGTAATAATGTGCTAACTATTATTTTATTTTAAAAAATCCTAAATAATAATTCAACTATTACCAGGGCTAGGTCCCATCGAGGAATATTGATAATTTTTCCCTACTTTTCCATAAAATAACCTAGGTCTAATCAACCTAGACCTATATTGATTCATGTTAGTTCATATATACAACCTATCCAAAATACATATCCCAAGAAGGAATAATTATCTATCTCAGCCAATAACATCCTAAGATTCATCCATAATCTACATAGGAATCTTGAGAGGTATCTTCTTTGTTTTACCCATAGTATAGGATGAACCATGGTGAAACCCATAACCTTGTATAAAATTACCCTGAGACTCTTGATTGTAGAAAATGGGGATGTGTCATGTAAGTTATTCCCTTTTACTCTAATGGACTCTACCTATGATTGGATTTTAAACATTCCCAAAGACTCTATACCAAGTTGGGAGCATTTTAGTTCTGACTTGCTCACCCAATTTGGCCAAGTAATAGATCCCAACATCCTATACCAACAATTTTATTATATCAAAAGGGATCCCAATGAGTCCATTAGAAATTTCAATGGTAGGTTATAAAATATTTATATTCAAGTAACCAAACTTTACCAACCTAACCATTAACTAGCACTTAAAATATACAATAAAACTCTAGAACCTTGGATTGCCATGTTCTTAAAAAGGGATGCATCTATAATAAAACTATCCTTAGAATATGTAGGGGCCATCAAAGTGAATATGAAACTAAATCCCTGAGGATACACCATGACCCCCACTCCTATAATTCTACCACAAATGCCTATTTTTTCCATCTTACTTAGCATTAACCATAATTGACATATACCTCAACTTCTCCTTACAATGTGCCAACTCCCATTAGGTCATCCTAGGTCAAACCAACAACTATGTTTCCTGAATCTAGGGGGTACATATCTATTTCCCCAAACTCAACATCAAGTGATGTTAGCTATGTCTAAAAACACCCATACCACACCTCAAGATTCCACTAAAATTGAGCTAGATTTCATTTAGTGAATGGTACAAAATATCAACAATGACTTCCTAGAGTTGTAGAGATAGATGATAAACTCTAAAATATAAAGATGTAACAAGAATTTCACATATCACAAGGAAAATAGGAGCTACAACTACCCTCACAACCCCCTAAAGTATTCACCCAATAGGCTCCCAGAGATCAATATATTTGAGATAGCCTTACCCAAATAGTGTCAACTACATAACATAATAGTACATGGATAATTAGACTACACTAAGTTTAATTCTACTTTCAAGATCTTCCAAAAGGAAATTTAGGAATATGAAGTATTCCATAATCATCTAGAATCCTCTAATTTGGGTAAAGCCCTTAGTATTTCTATGGTATTTAAAATCCTAGTTTTTGTAGCCATGAATAAAATGAGATAAAGGAAGGATCAGTGAGGTGTAAGCATTTTAGTAGTTCCAAAGGATCAACTATACCCTTAGGTGTAGTTATCAACAACAACCTTTTACTACCTTGACCCCCTCCACAAATAATTGTGCAACCCTACCAAACCAAAACATTAGGAATGATCCTCCACCTTTAAGACCTCAAGAGCCTAAGGTGCCTGTGGAAACCCCACCACTCTAAGTAAAAGGGGATTATAACATAGTTGAGGATATGAATAAAATTAAGGATAACAATACCCCACATGACCTTTTCTAAATCATAGACTAACATGACCTTTTATTAAAGTCTTTGACTCAGAAGCTAACCCAATAGGCTTAGCTAAAATTGACAGAAACAAACACCAATGTGATTATTCATAAGAATAACATAGAGGTTCCCATATTCATTTTGATCATCTAATTATTTGGAAAAAAATTCATAAATTCTTACTATATTCTGGAGCCTCATACAATGTGATGCTAATAGGCATATGCGAGAAACTTTATTTATCCCCTATAAAATTAGATAAGATAGTTGTCTAGTTAGATAAGTCAAAGGTAAAAGTGATAGGTGAGTTTTTAAACATCCACGTCTAGTTTCAATATAAACCTAAGATTGAACACTTCATAGACATTCAATTAGTTGACATCTCAAATGCCTATGGTATGCTCCTCATCAAATATTAGTCCAAATCCTTTAATGGGTATTGTTGAGGTCAACATACTCCCATTTTTGAAAATTGGGACCCTTGAGATGTTTTGAAGCTTAACCCTAAAAACATGGCCTATTTTTTATCATTATAAGAATTTGAATATCATCTTCTTTGATAAAATTAACTTACTAAGTTATGTTTTGCTTTATGCTTGCCTAATATTGCAAATGATTAGTCTTCATGTCTTTAATTTATAGGTTTCATGGAGTCCTTAATAGAATATTCATGTTCTAAATCCCCAACATAAAACCTTGGTTTAATTTCAAATTTGAATTTTGTGGGAGTAGATTGGTAGGAATATTTTAAACTTGTTTTAGACATAAAAAATATTTTTATGTTAAGGCTTGGTCATGTTTTTTTAACACAACTAAACCTTAACCTAAAAATATGCCTTAGACCCTTTTATTTTCCCCCTTATAATTTGTATATTTGTAATTGTGGTCTAATTTTATGATGGTAGGGTCCCTTTTTATTTTCTAACATGGTTCCCTTTATTATTTCCTACTTATCCTAAAGCTTTAATGTTAAGGCCCTATTTGTATTTATTAATATGAATAAAACCTTAGTCTAAATACCTTAACCTATGTTTTATTTTGTCCTGGGTCTTACTTAAATACCTTACATCCTTTAAGATCCAATGATTTTTGCTTCCTCATGGCCTTTCAATTAGATGACATAAATAAATCTTGACAAAACTAAGCACTTAGTCCTATAAACCAATCACATTTGAGCCCTTGGATTATAATCAATGGTTCTCATTTCATCACAAACTAAAGATCAGATGGAGCAAATTGTCATCAAAAAGTCAAATCCCTAGGAGGCCTACAAAGTTACCACACAACACTCCCACATTTAAAGAATAAAAGTGAAGGGTCTCACATTTTATAAAGGACCAATCATGAGTAAGCTCCTAGATCATGATCGGATGGACCTCACTTTATCATGATTTTCAATTAGATGGAACAAATTGAGTTCCATATCTTAATAATCCCCATAGAGGAGCCAAGTGGTACTCTCATATGGTGTCACAAGAGTTTGAAAAGCTTAAATTTGATGTTTGTACAACCATCATTTGATGTTTGTGAGAATGTATTTGACATCTACAAGATCATCAAATTTAATCTAATGAATTATTTTTCTCAAGCCCAAGATGGACTCTAAACTATTGCTAAAAATCCAATGGAAGCCCTCATAGGATGGTCAAACACTTGAAATATTTGAACTAAAAATATTGAAATGGTCTCATAAGTTTAAATATTTTTATAAAGGAAGTTAGTTTAGGTCTATATCCTAAGGTCCCTATTGCATTTGTTCAAATGTTGTGAAACTTAGAATAGAGACTTATACTATGTCTTGTTTTAAAAGGGGTATTTGTAACATGAAACTTAGCCTAAATGCTTTTAACCAAAGATCTTATTGTGTCTATTAATACAATAAATCTCTATGTCCATAATTTATCATTTTGATCCTTACATCAGTTAACCCCCTTGAGCATAATCTAAGAGATTAACATGAGTATTTTATCCCAAAGTATACATTGTGTTATTAAACACAAAATAAAATTTGGCTTAAAATATTTGGCCATGGTCCCATTTATATGAATCTCAAAAAACTTAGGCATAAACACTTTATCCTAAAATTTATTGTGTTTGATAAACACAAAATAAACCTTACCCTAGGATATTTAAACCTAAGTTCCTACCTTAATAATGTGTTTATTAAAGCTCATGCATCTTTATAGATCCTATGGTTCACGTTTCATCATGGAAGGATGATCCACCAATGAAAAGACATCGATGAATTTTAAATAAAGAACCAAGAGCTTGTAGGTTTGGCATATGGTAGATTTATAGTGAACATGTGACTGATAAAGATGATAGAGCCTAAAAGGCCCACATAGGTGCCAAGTGGCACAACCATAGGGCTCAGTATTCAAAGGGACCAATGACAAGTGAGGGCCCAGATCATAATCAATGTCTCATGCTAATCCTTGATCTTGATCCAATGACACAAAATAAAAAAAATTGTATTTTTAAATGTCAATGGTTAGTGATTCAAATTCATTTATGAAAAATGCCATGAAAGGTTCCATATTGATGAAACATAAGTGTCACACTAGTATAAAATGTGAAAAGAAGATATCTTATGTGCCTAAGAATGTAAACATATAAATGCAAAGGTGTAAATCAAATCTGAACCCTGTATGAGTAGAACTTCAAATGAGATACCACCATTAAAGCTTCAAATCCCTAAACTTGTATAAAAAGACCCTAAGTAAACTCAGATTGATTTCAGTGAATTTAGAAGAAGCTTAATTGGGGTTTTCATGAACAAGTTAGCACAGAGACCAATTATAATCTAAATTGTGAGAATTGTGAGCAATTTGCAAACATAAGAAGCCATGGTAGCTCATAGACAATAATTGAGAAATGAGATGGATTTGTACCTATCTATAGACAGTGAAGGAAAGGTTTTCAAAGATACAAAACTAGACACTCTAACCCTAAACAATGGTAATAAAAATTGGTTTGAGATCTTTTGGGCCATAGAAGAGATGAAACCCATTACCAAGGATGAGGAGAGGATTGTCACTATCATTAGGAGATATTATGACCTAGTTTTAGTTTAAATGGTTAACCTCCACCATGCTGCTACCAAACTAGAGGTACTCCATTACAATGACATCCTTTCTCTAATTTTTATTGATTTTAGAATTGATAATGATTGGATTATCCATGAGGGAAGATATAGGAGAGTCACTTACATTTCCCCACTAGCCTTTAAAAGGTATTATAAACTTCTAAATCCCCATATGGATTTAACCACAATAAAGGAATGGACTAGTAAGAATGCCTTAGATACCATCCTCAAGCCATGGTTACTCCAAGGGAACCATGTATTCCTAGATTTTAAGGGAAGAATCCCAATTGTCTAATTTAGGGAGGGAATTAGGGTAATCATGACTCTAGTAAATAGATTATCTAGAGCCCCTATAACTACATATATCAATAAGAGATGGGTGTCTTATGTATAGTTTATGGTAGAGAAAGAGATTGCTCTTTCGATTGGGGATATGATCAGTATCCACATAGGAAAATAATTTATTACCATTAAGAGGAAGATAAGAAAACATTTTTTTTATGATGTCTTATTTACTAAATGCCCTTCTAGCTTCCACCAAGATCCCCAACATCAAAAATTGGTGTCTTGAAGGTATAACCACTATCTCCCACCACTACTCAAAGATACACATCTTTAAGTATAGACACCACATGTAATTCATCTATGAATGTGTCTATCTTGCTTTGGTAGAATCCATTATAGGGTATTTTATGCCCAGGGGTAGCCCTTTGATTAAGAAATATGTGGAGTTGATGGGAAATATCTCATTTTACCCAAATTACATTGTAATCAAAATTTAGGGAATTTTGAACCAAACCCTACAAATTACCCATTTATGTTTTAAACAAACTAGAAAAATGGGAAATTTCAACCCAATTCCTTAATGGGGCTGATGGAGTCTATAAGGAGAAAAATAAGGGTCTCCTTCATCCTTTTCCTTTTATAATTGAAGAAAATTTGTAGAATTGGAAATAGGTGGACACCATGGACAAGCATAGATATTCCTTTGTGTTTTAATTAGATGAATTTAGGTATTGAGACCCCAAGAGTGTATTGGGCCCACATATGAAGAAGAAATAGCTACCCAATCTAGTATATGAGCATTAGTTGGGTCCTTATGACACCCTCTACATTAAGGCCCATAATTTTGAGGAAGTATTGGTTAAATTTATGAAAACCAACCTAAATCTTATGCACAAATTGACTAGTGATGATAACCCACCAAGGGATATATGGTAGATGCATCCTCTTTAGTATCATTTGCTACCTAGACCTTCTAGGCCACCTCAAGAATAACCCCAAATGGAATTACCATATCCCCCAAGATTATTTTTGTAAGGCACTAGTAAGGAGAAGTTGGAGGAGAGACTTGGTGAGGGACCTTAATCCTCAGTTCTCCCTAAAATACCAACATCCCCTATTTAACACTTGGATATGATTGCCCTTAATCCTAATGAAATAGTAGAGGATGCCCTCAAGGTCCTTACTGAATCATATGGTTTTAACAAATAATAACCATAGGCTCAAGTAGAGGAGACTGAGTAAGAAGATAAGGGGAAGGAAATTTCTCTGGACCTAGTTGTAGTGGCATAACCAAAGAAGAGAAAAGCAAAATTGGAAAATTTCCCTATTGGATAGAAAATGCCAAAGTTAACTCTCACTCATTGCACAAGTGAGATCAACTTATTTAGTGAGGACTTCCCCATTCATGGACCAATCATCCCTGATTAGATAATTTATGGGAAGTTATAGAAGATCCCTTCCTTGTCTCATTCATGGGCTCTGACCCAATCCATCAATGGTGATGTGTATGAAGAAATCAAACCATGAAAAATGGATTTAATGAAATAACAAGAGGAAAGAAGAATATTGACCACTATAGGGTTAGATGGAAAGAGAATGGATTCTTCAGGAGATCAAGTAACACAAGGGTAGAGGTCTTAGAAAATCTAAGATATACTAAGTTATCTACTATAATGTAGTTTAATCCAGAGATAACTAGATTATAGAGGGTCAAAACAAATAAAGCCATGGTGGGAACTAAAGAGTTCACTTTCTATAAAAAAAAATCCTTTTGTAGGTCTAACTCCAATTGGAAGGAATCAAACTGGTGAACTACCCTTCCATGAAGAGGATTTTAAGATCCTAGCTGAAGCCCATTAAACTCAAGTTAGAGCTAGAATCAGGGGGATGAAGTAGAGGATATCTAACCTTGAGAATGAAAATTAATACTTTAAGACAGGTCATCTTATCAGTACCAAGAGTAATGATCAAGATGCTTGAAGACTCATTCTTTGATATGTTTGAAGCTTTAAAATCAATCAATCTAAGGTAGAGTGCATTAGCACAACAAAACATAGCGATGAAAGGTTTAATAACCTAATGGAAATCCTTAGTAGATAAAATAATGGAGTTAATCAACATCAAATTTGGAAAGTAGATCCTTGGATTCAAGTTAATTATCTTAGTAAATTTGAATGTCATTCTTGGGATTGTGGTTGAGAAAATCCATGGTTTAAACACATGGTCATGGGACTTAAATAGGATTCCCAAAGATGATGAGGAGTTGGTCAAGATAATTGAATAACTCTTTGGCATAATTCTTAAAGACACTACACAACCAACTATCTTAAGAATCATCAAGGAGGATGAATTCAAGCATAAGAATACTTTGGAAGTCTAGTAAATTAAGAATAAAACCCAAGGACAATAAGGAACAAACAACAATAATATCATTGATATGATCCTCAATGTTGGACAAAGGTTAGCTGAAGCTCAGAAGATCAAAGAGGCTATGTCTAAAAATGATAGAGAACTAGAAGTTTTCAATGACAATGAAGAGGAGTGCCTTTTGAAGCCACCAATGGATTTATATCTTGTTTAAGAACAACATCAAAAGGCTATAGGGACAATAGGGGAGTCCTTCAATAATGGGCCCACCCATTAGTTAATATTCCTTTTTGTAAAAAACATTGTAATATTTAAAATATGGAATAATTTTTTGTAAAAGCATATTCTAGTATATTAACATATTTGCCTCTAGGTCAATCTAGTTTTAAAAATAAAATATATTCTAGAACTTTCTAAAGAATGACATTTGTCCTTATCTTTCGTGAATTTTGTATCCTGTAACTGATCGATATATTGCCTTGTGTTTATATAAAAGGAAGTATTGCCATCTTATAAAGAGAGATATTTTTTAACAAAATATGTGTACTTGGAGCAATTAATACAGTCAAAGAATTCTATAAAGATTGTCCAAATTTGATGTGTCAATTGCTAATATAGCTTTCTCTTAGTTATTGGTTATGAATCTTGAATTTGAATAGTTTCTTTGAATTCTAGATTTGCATTTATGATACAGGGTTTTTGATTTGTGCCTATGCTAAATTGGTTGAATGATCTTGAATTTCCTTCATTTTATTTGTTATGTATTCAAATGTGCTTATGATATTTGAGTTTGGTAACAAATCCTTAAAGTAAAATTTGGTTCTTACTTATATGAGTTCATATTATCCTTAGAAATTTGTCTAGCATGTGGTGAGATTTGAGCTTATGTTATTTCGTATCATATATTGGTTAAAATGTAGGTTCAGTTATAATTGAAACTTTGTAATGATATTTGAGCCAAAGATTAGCAATCACACATTCTCTTTCTACCTTACCTTTCCCTTTTTCTTCTTTTTAACCAGATCAATGTAGCTTAGACTTCATTATAAATATATAGTTAGATTAATTTGTAGTTTAAGTTTTGATCATAATTCACTAGAATTAACAAATTTACTTACAGTTTATAAATAATTGGACCATGATGGCTCTTAACCATCGATTGTTATAAATTTTTTGGAACATTCATACATTAATCTATTACTATTTCACCACAAGTAAACATTAAGTTGCCACAACCTGCTACTCTCTAAATTCTTAGAATTCTAAAATGCAAAGTGTTATTTGAACATTAAGAACCCTTATGATACATTTAGAGGCATCATCAAGAGAGAATTCCATTAATACTATAAGGAGGACCAATCTCTGTAAATTGGTTAGATCTTTGCTTATCTTAGTTTTTTTTTAATCTAAGATTTATTCTATTTTTGTGAGTTTGAGTAATACTTTGTTTGGAAGTGTAAATATCATTGATCTTTGTAGTCTTTGACATATCTTTCTGCTTCCTTAGACAAATATCAAAGTTCTTTGAGTTTTGATGCTTGTTTTTGGTAAAGATAGCTTGAGACTTGAGAATCCATAGTATTTGAGATTATGATGGCTTATTTTGATCAAAGGTTAGAATATATTTCATATATATAAGTTTATTTGAGCTTAGACTTATAAAGATAGATCATATTTACCTAATTAGGCATATAATTGAGCTAGCTTAGTCAAAGATTTATGTCCTTTACTATTATTTACACAATATTTGAAAAATGAGCTTAATGTGTAAGTTTAATCCTAGTTATTTATAAAGATTAACTTGATATATCATATGTCAAATAAGATATTTAATATTCAAGCAAGAATTACCAAGGATTTGAACTAGATCACACTCAAAGATAAGGGAACCTTTTCTTAAACTTGAGGTTCATAAAAGAGCCAAGCATAATAAAGGTAGACACAAGAGATCCAAATATTTTCCAATTTCATCCATTCAAGGTACCTTTGCCTTCAACCTTCATCTAGGTATGGCTTGGTTGGGAGACTCTTCAATCAACATACTAGGTGTGGTATATGATCTCCCACATAACCCTAAAAAGTATTTGCATACATTTAGTTCAACTAGTATAGTGACTACTGAAGAGCACATTAAATATTTTAAAGCTAATTTGAGGTTACTAAATATTGTGCATGAGGATGTAGCATGTATGTTGTTTCCCTTTAATTTTAAATATGCTACTTATGAATGGTTTTTAAATTTACCTGATAATTATATTACTAGATGTCATTTACCACTAGTTCACCACCATTAGAAGGGATACAAGTGAGCCCATAACATACTTTAATGCTATATTCTATAAAATGTATAGTAGGACCATGGAACCTTACAAACCTAATGATGTTTTAGCTCTATAGATCTACAAGATGCAAGGACCCCATGACTTCTATATTCTTTAAAATATCTATTACAACTATAACTTCATTAGTTAAGGCTTATTTTGAATCAGTTATCATCAATGATCAAATACAGTCATAGGGACAAATGTCTTACTCGGTCCCAAATATCAACCCATATATTCCCATTCTAAACATCTTCCCCAACAATAAATATAATATTCTAGCCTTGAACTAACTCCCAAATCTAATTCAATTTCCCTTGAGTCATGTTGTTCTCAATCAAAACTTAAGATTATTGAGTCATCATACTACTGGTTTCAATGCAAATGATCAAATATATTTAGTACCAACTATTATTACTAATAATAACCAGGTGCACAATTTTGAAACTCCAAAGAGTGAGAATGAGTCTATCTTGAAAATGGTACATAAATTAAGCACTAATTTCCTTTACTTACAAAAATAAATAAGTAATACTAGAGAAAACTATATTAGGAACTTCTCATTTCAAAGGTTTAATAGGCCAAACAATAGGTTTCAAAATGATATTTTCCATAATAATAAGTCTAATGAACCATCTTTTAGAAATAAGATTGTGGACATTAATCTTACTAACATTGCTTTGCCTAATTATTATAGAGTGCATTTTACAACCAAACATGGTGGAATTGATTATATAGATTTTTAAAAAGATTTCCAAGAGGATTTGGATACATTTGAAGTGGTTC
This sequence comes from Torreya grandis, assembly GCA_037957365.1. Lineage (NCBI taxonomy): Eukaryota > Viridiplantae > Streptophyta > Pinopsida > Cupressales > Taxaceae > Torreya > Torreya grandis. The sequence continues at coordinate 1,861,097 of JARHVA010002446.1, forward strand.
CTAATAAGTTTAGTGGTGTAGGTAGCATAAGATCCAAAACACCTTATCAAGGCTTCATGGTGGAGACTTTTGATTTTCCTTTTCAAGAGGAGAATGAACCTGATGAGATCTAGGCCATCCCAAAATTCTTGAAGAAGACTTATCCCTTGAGGAATAGGGAGCATAGGCATTGCTTGACTACCTCAACACCTCTAAATAACTTTAGAACTATTCTTGACACTTCTTCAAGTAATAATATAGATCCACCTAAAGGGAGTACCTCTAATCCCAACATTAATATTCCTAGTTCTTCTAATAACACTAGATATAACATTGTTGAGGATATTAAGAAGATAAAACCTAACATCATTTTTCATGAGCTGACATAGATTATAGAACAAAAGGACCTCTTTATGGAATCATTTTCAAATAAATATAATAAGCCACCCAGGGCTGACAATGCTAATGTGACTATGCACAAAGCTAAATCAGATTCTCCTCCTTTCTTACTCGATGTCAGGATGTTTGGTAAGAATTTGCATAATTTCTTATTAGATTCTAGATTATCTACCAATATCATGCCAATAGGTATTTACAAATAAATTAGCTAGACCCCTATTAATTTTGATAGAGTTATAACTTAGACAAATCTAGAGTTAAGGTGATTGGGGAACTTTTAAATATTCATACGCAATTAGCTTCTGAGCCTAGAGTGTAGAAATTTATTGATATTCAAGTCATTGATATTATTGATGTTTATGGAATCTTGTTAAGCAAGGAATGGACCAAATATTTGAATGGATACATGTGTACATATTTTTCACATTTATAGCTACCTTGTAAAGGAGTTCCTAATCAGATTAGGGTTGAGAGAGAGCCAAGGATGAAGCACATGATCACTGAGTATAACATCGTGAATGAAAGGGTTAACATAATAAAATAAAACTTAGGAGTTTTTACCATAGAGAATACCAAGGTATGTGATCCCAAGAGTGCTCATGTTGTTCCTTGGTTTTGGAAGCTACATTTTGATGGTGCTAAGTGCAAGGCTTGATTTAGGGTAGATGTTGGCCTAATTGACCCTACTAATAAGAAATATCATGCATCCTATAGGATCTAATTCCATTGTACTAATAATCTTATTTAATATGAGGCCCTTACCCTAGGTTTTCAATTTGATATAAAGAATAAGGTCAAATAACTACTAGTCTATAAGGAGTCAAAACTAGTAGTACACTAAGTAATGAGCAAATATCAATGCAAACTCTCATACCTTAAGAGGTATAAGTTTAGGGTCTAAGATCTCATTGAGTCTTTTGATGATTTTAGCATTGTCTCCATCCTAAGAGAGGAGAACCAAGTTGTTGATGAGTTGGCATTTGTTGCAACCAATCTCATGCCCAACAAAGACTCCCCAAACTTCAGCAATGAGATGACACCTTGTCCTTCAATTCTTGATAATGTGAACCATTTCCAAGTTTTTAGTGATGATAAATAGATATTGGATTTCATGACCAATTTTGAAGCATTTGAGACTCAAACTATTGATGAGACTGATGAAAATATACTTAGGGAAGACAAATTTGATGGTAAAGACATTCAAGTGAATGACAATAAAGCTCCCAAAGGTATATTGCCTTAGAGAGGCTATTTAATCAAGACAAACTAGCTGATTTTTTTAAGATTCCAAAGGTAAGTGGGAAGGACTACAATGTAATGGATCTTGGCCCCCAAGATCAACCCTAGCTATTTAACATGGGAAAATCCTACACCAATATTGAGAACAAGAAGGCCAAAGAGTTGTTAAATAGGTATAAGGATGTTATAGCTTGGTCTTATGATGAATTAAATATGTTTGATCTAAGGGTCATCACCTATACTATACCCCTTAAATAAAGTTGTAAGCCATTTAGACAAATGAAAAGACCTATGAACCCTATCTTTGAACCAATAATCTTTAAAGAGGTTAATAGATTACTAGATGGTATAATTGTGTTTCCTATCAGACATTTTACTTGGGTGGCTAATTTGGTAATAGTCAGGAAGAAGAATTGTGAGATTAGGTTATGAATTGACTTCGGGAATTTAAAAAAAGAATATGAGAAAGATAAATATTCTCTTCCTTCCCTTGACCAGGTTATATAAGTTATTTTAAGTTTAGCCATGATGACTTTTCTTGATGACTCTTTAGGTTATAACTAGGTGTTGATTGATAAGGAAGAAATGATGAAAATAAACTTCACAACCAAATGGGGGACATTTACCTACAAGAGAATGCCTTTTGGGCTAATAAATGCAAGATCTACCTTTCAAAGGGACATAGACCATGCCTTCCAAGGTCTGATAGGTACGTGCATCACTATATATATGGATGATCTAACCATTTCTTTAAAAAAATAGGGAAGATCACTTTATGTACTTACAAAAAGTTTTTGAGAGATGATGAAGGTATGGAATCTCCTTAAACCCCAATAAAAACATATTTTGTGTTATTAAAGGTAAATTTTTGGGTCATGTCATAACTAAAGATGGGTTCTCTATAGATCTTGAAAGAGTAGAGGACATATCTAGAATATAACCTCCAAACAATACAAATGAGCTAAAGTCATTATTTGGTAAGATAAATTTTGTAAGAAAGTTCATTTATGGCTTTTCAGAGATTATCAAGCCATTAGATGACATGATAAAGAAAGATGATAAGGTCTCATAGAATAAATAATCTAGGAAGGCATTCAATGATATCAAGGAAGCCATTAGCTAAGATCTATTCCTAATAAGTCTTGACTTTTAAATGGACTATTATCTCTATTATTTTGCATCTTACCATACTATGGCTATAATTTTAACTCAAAAAGTTGATGGATACGATCACCCATTAGATTTTATGAGTACTAACTTCAAAAATGTTGAATTAAACTATTAATTTATTGATAAACAAGCATATGCATTAGTTAAGGTAGTAAATAAATTTAGGCACTATATCCTTAGAAATAAAGTGCATGTAATTATACTTGACCCTACCACAAAGCTTATGCTAAGCCAGAATGAACTTAGAGAACATAGAGGAAAATGGATGTTAGTTTTATAGGAATATGATAGAGAAATGAAAATGGTAAAACCGGTATAGTGCCAAGGCTTAATCCAAATGATTGATAATACTAGCCCTAGGTTAAGTATTATATAAGTGGATCAACATAAATTTCAAGATAGTGAGAGGTATGATTCCATAATTCATTTACTAATTAATGGTACCTATCCTATAGGACTGACAAAGGAGCAAAAGAGAGCTTTGAGGCTCAAGGCATCCCATTATTTGATCAAAGATGGGATCTTATATATAAATAACTTTGAAGGGGTCTACTTGAGGTGTGTCTCAAAAGAGGAAGCTACCCAAATCATGAGAAATTTTCATGAGAAGCTTGGAAATGGACACCCATCTATGAATACTACAACCCATAAGATCCTCAGAGCTAGTTACTATTGGCTAGCTATTTTCATATATTCCATAAGAACGTAAGGGAATGTCATTCTTGCCAAATCTTTAGCACCAAAGAGCCTAAATAAATAATGCCTTTACAACTAGTTATGGCTATCAAACCATTTTCTCAATGGAGGTTAAAATTTATGGGGGTGATTAACCCTAATTCATCTAAAGGTCATAAATTCATCCTGATTACCATAGATTATTGCACAAGGTGGGCTGAAGCTATAGCCACCAAACAATGCAAGATATATTTTTAAGTGATTAGTTTATTAGAGGAGAACATTTGTACTAGATTTGGAACTCTAGGCTCTTTAGTGTGTGACAATAGTTCTAAATTTACATCCATAGAGATGACTAAATGGGTGTATGATAATGGTATTTATTTTAAGCTTTCATATAATCATTACCCCTAAGGAAATGGAGTCTTTAAATCTACTAATAAGAACTTAATAAAACTAATCAAGAAATCTACTAAAAACAAGCCTAGGGCCTGGCACAAGTTGATCAAGTATACATTATGGGTAGATAAGATAAGGATTAATAAAGCCTTGAAGGCATCACCTTTTCTATTGTTGTATGGCTAGGATCCCATATTTTTTATCACTCTTAAGTTGGCCATGTACAAATTCATGAAAGAGTAAATGAAAGAAGGTTAGGAGCTTGAAAATTCAAGATTGTTATATATCATTCAGATGGAAGATGCAAAAGATAAAGCATTTGATGATTTTAGTAGGCATCAGACCATAATGAAAATATGGCTTAATAAAAGATCAAAGATTAAGGTGTTTAGACAAGGGGACCTAGTTCTCCTTTAGGATAAAGCATCTGAGCCTAAGGGTAAGTATGGCAAATTCACACCTTTGTTGATTGGCCCATATTATATTATAGGAACATTGGGAAAAAACACCTTCAAGATCAAAGATCTACAAGGAGAAAAGTTTACATTACCCACCAATGCAAAGTATCTCAAGCATTACTTCTTTTTTTCTCCTCTTGAGGTCTTTATGGAGTAAACTATAAGATGGTTAGATTTAGTGTAGGTAAGTTAGTTTATTGCAACTCTTTCTTTCCTATCCATTGTTTGTATATAAATGTGTGTATATATTTTTATTTTATTTCTTATTTTGCTACTTTTTGTTGTGTTTGTTTCTTGTTTCTTGGTTTGTTGTTTCCAACAAGTCCTTTTGGATAACCCTAATCTCAAAGTTTACTTAGTTTGCTTGAAATTCCAAAAATTATGAATGTGGGTATGTACCTAATATATGTGCTAACCATAAATCTAAAATATGAGCATAATGTTTTGATTTGAAGAAAATAGGTAAAAAATGATGAATATGTTAACTATTTTATGAGAACTTAAACACAGTCTTGACCTAAATTTGGTTTTAATAAGATTTGCAATTGTAGGATGAAATCTTAATCTATTGATACACGATCATTTTTACACTTAATAAACAAGCATTGCCTAGGATAATGGTGGAAGCCATAGGTGACTTTTTGAGGACCAAACACTTGACCAAATCCTTAAACCTATCTACCTTAAATCCCAACCTTTCTAAAATCATAAAAGATATAAAAAATACAAAAAATAATAATTTAGTGCAAAATCAAAAGGTTTGTAAGCATAGGTGATTCCGGTAACCTCTACTGCGGCTATAGATGCCTAGTTTATAGTGGATCGAGGACTTGAGTGGATTCAAAGGCATCGCTATTGGGGATATAGATGCTTGGTTAGTAGTAGAGTAATACCCAATCCTTATTTGAACTAGAAGCATGGTTCTTAATAAAAATCTAAGGATGCTCCAAGTCAGTGTTAATGATTAAAGACATGAAACCTATAAGTTGTCTCTTAAATCCCATGACAAACAGTAAGTGGAATAAAATCACATACATATCATATATGTCTTCATGTTTGATCCTAATTCTACAAGTCAAGGTTTGTTTCAACCATAAAATGATCTAGACAATGACATTGATCAAATAAAGTGGATGACTTAGTTTTTTTTATCTAAACTAGAGTCTCTAAGTTATAACATATTGTTATGTTTCCCAAGAAGTCATCATTTGTTGAGGTCAACATACTCCCATTTTTGAAAATTGGGACCCTTGAAATGTTTTGAAGCTTAACCTTGAAATCATGGCCTATTTTTTATAATTATTAGAATTTGTAGATCATCCACTTTGACAAAATTAGTTTACGGAATTAATTTTTGCTTTATGCTTTCCTAACATTGCTAATGATTGGTATTCATGTCTTTAAGTTACAAGTTTCATGGAGTCCTTTTTGGAAGATTCATGTTATAAATCCCTCGCATAAACCCTTGGTTCAATTTCAAATTTGAATTTGGCAAGAGTAGATTGGTGGGAATATTTTAAACTTGTTTTAGACTTAAACCATATTTTTATGTTAAGGCTTGGTCATGTTTTTTAACACAACCAAACCTTAACATATAAATATGCTTTAGCCCCTTTTATTTTACCCCTTATGTTTCCTATATTTGTAACCATGGTGAAATTTTATGATGGCATGGTCCCTTTTTATTTTCTAGCATGGTTCCCTTTATTATTTCCTACTTATCCTAAGGATTTAATGTTAAGGCTTATTAATACAAAAAAAAACTTAGTTTAAATTCCTTAACCTAAGTTTTATTATATCTTGGGTCTAACTTAAATATATCACATCTTGTAGGATCCAACAATCCATTCTTCTTTGTAGCCTTTCAATAGAATGATGTGAAGAAATATTGATAAAACTAAGCACTTAGTCCTATAGACCAATCACATTCAAGAACTTGGGTCATGATACATGGTTCTCACTTTATTGTAGACCAAAGATTGGATGAAGCAAAGACACCATCAAAAATTCAAAGCCTTAAGAGGCTCATGGAGTTGTTATATGGCACTCCTACATTCAAAGATTAAAAGCAAAGGGTCCCATATGTTAGAAAGGACCAATCACAATAAATCTCCCAAATCATGATCAAATGGCCCTCACTTCATCATAATTTTTAATTGGATGGAAAAAATTGAGTCCAAGATCCTAGGAAGTCCCATAGAGGTGCCAAGTGGTACTCTTGTATTGGGTCATAGGAGTTTGATGAGATTAAATTTAACATTTGTGTGATCATCATTTAAAATTCATGAGGATGTATTTGATGTCTACGTGATCATCAAATATAATATAATGAAATATTTTACTTAGGCCCAAGATGGACTTCAAACTATTGCTAAAAAGCCTATTAATTGCCTTGCAAATAAATAGAATCCCTCGGAGGATGATCAAACACTTGAAATATTTGAATTGAAAATATTGAATGCTCTCATAAGTTTAAGTATTTGTAGAAAGGAAGTTACTTTAAGTCTATATCCTAAGGTCACCATTACATTTGTTCAAATGTCGTGAACCTTAGACTAGAGACTTATACTAAGTCTTATTTTTAATGGGGTCTTTGTAACACGAAACTTATCCCAAATGATTTTAACCAAAGATCTTATTATGTTTATTAATACAATAAATCTTTATATCCAAAATTTAGAATTTTGATCCTTACATCATTTTTACCCCCTTGAGCACATTATAAGAGCTTAACATAAGTATTTTAGCCCAAAGTATATGTTATGTTATTAAACACAACATAAAATTTGGCTTAAAATATTTGGTCATGGTCCCCTTTGTATGAATCTCAATAAACTTAGTTATAAACACTTTAGCCTAAAGTTTATTTTGTGTTGGATAAACACAAAACAAACCTTAGCCTAAGATATTTAAAACTAAGTCCCTACCTTAATAATCTATTGATTAAAGCTCTTGCATATTTGTAGATCCTATAGATCATGCTTCATCACAAAAGGATGATCTAATGGTACAAAGGCATCAATGAATTTTCAACAAAGACTCAAGATTCCACAAGTTCTACGCATGGTAGACACATGGTGAACATGCAATTAACAAGGATTCCAGACTCTAGAAGGCTTGTGAAGATGCCAAGTGACACAACCATAGGCTCAATATTCAAAGGGACCAATGATAGGGAAGGGCCTGGATCATAATCAATGGCTCGTACTAATCCTTGATCTTGATCCAATGGTGTGAAATAAAAAGGCATTTTAAAATGCCGATAGCTAGTGCTTCAAAGTAATTTATGAAAAATTTCATGAAAAGTTCCACATGGATGCCACATAAGTGCACACAAGTAGAAAATGATAAAAAAAAAGAGATATTATATGTCTAATAATGCAAATGTATAAAGGCAAAGGTCTAAATCAAATATGAAACATGTATGAGTTGAACTCCAAATGAGCTACCACCATTAAATCTTTGAATCCCTAAACATGCATAAAAGGACCCTAAGCAAACTTGGATTGATTATAATGAATTTAGAAAAAACTTAATTATGTTTTGAGCATGAAGGAGTTAAAATATAGATCAATCAAAATCTAAATTATGAGCAATTTATAAACATAAGAAGCCATGGGAGATCATAAATAATAATTGAGAGACAAGACAAAGTTTTACCTATCTATAGATAATGAAGGAAAGGTTTTAAAATATATGGAACTTGACACTACAGCCCTAAATAATGGAAACAAAAATTGGTCTAAGCTCTTCTAGGCCATAGAGAAGATGAAACCCATTACCAAAGAGGAGCAAAGGATTGCCACTATCAACAAGAGATACTATGACCTAGTTGCAGTTTAAATGTCTAGCCTCCACCATGTTGTTACCAAACTAGAGGTACTCCATTACATTGATGGCCTTAATATAGTTTTTATTGATTATAAAATTGGCAATGACTGTATTATCAATGAGGGAGGATCTAGGAGATTTGCTTAAATTTCCCCACTAGCGTTTGAAAGGAATTTTAAACTTATAAAGCCCCATGTAGATTTACCCACAATAAAGGAACAAACTAGTAAGAATGACCTAAATACCATCCTTAGGCCATAGTTGCTCTAAGAGAACCATGTATCTATGATTTGGAGGGAAGAATCCCCATTGTCTAGTTTAGGGATTGAATTAGGGTAATCATGACCCTATTAAACAAAATATTTTGATCCCCTACAACTACATATATCAATATGATCTGGGTGTCTTATGTCTACTTTATGGTAGAGAAAGAGCTCATTCCTTTGATTGGGGATATGATCAGTATCCAACTAGGTAAACAATTTACTGCCATAAAGAGGAAGATAAGTAAATAGTTATTTTATGATGTCTTATTTCCTAGATTCTCTGATAGCTTTGACCAAGATCCCCAACATCAAAAACTAGTTTCCTAAAGGTAGAACCATTATCTTCTACCACTACTCAAAGCTATACATCTTTAAGTATAGACACCACATGCAATTTATCCATAACTATGTCTAGCCCACTTTGTTAGAAGCCATTATAGGGTCTCTTATGTCTAGGTTTATCCCTTTTATTAATAAATATATGGATTTAATGGGAGATATCTGATTTTACCTAGATTTCACTATAATTAGAATTGAGGTAATTCTGATCCAACCTTATAAGTTTCTCATTTATGTTCTTAACAAGCTACTAAAATAGGAAATTTCAGCCCAACTCCTTAATGGGGTTGATGGAGTCTACAAGGAGAAAAGGAAGGGTATCCTCTATCCCTTTTCTTTGATAATTAGAATAATAGTTTTGTCAGATTAGAAATAGGTGGACACCATAGCCAAGCATAAAAATTCCTTTGTGTTTCAATTAGATGACCTCAAACATTGAGACCCCAAGAATGTAGTGGGCCCATATCTAAAGAACAAATAGTTACCCAAGATAGTCTACAAGCAATAGTTGGGTCCTTATGACACCCTCCACATCAAGGCCCACAATTTTGAGGAAGTATTGGTTAGATTTAAGAAAACTAAGCTCAAGCTTATGTATAGATTTACTAGTGATGATAAACCACTAGGGGACATATGGAAGATGTATCTTATTTAGTATCATTTTCTACTTGGACCTTCTATGACACCTTAATAATAACCCTAGATGGAAGTACCACAACCCCCAACATAATTTTTACAAGGCACTGGTAAGGAGAATTTGGAGGAGATAATTGGTGAGGGACCTTCATCCTCAGTTCTCCCTCAAAGACCAACATCCCATGTTAAACACTTGGATATGATTACCCTTGAGCCTAATGAAATAGTAGAGAATTCCCTCAAGGTCATAGCTAAAGCATATGGTTTTGAGGAAAAAGAAAAGTAAGCTCAAGTAGAAGAAGTTGAATAGGAAGATAAGGGGAAGGAAGTTATCCTAGACCTAGTCTTAGTGACATAATCAAAGAATAGAAAGAAAACTAGAAATTGTCCTTATTAGATATAAAAGTCAAAATTTTACTCTCACTCATCCCACAAGTGAGATCAACTTGTTTAGTGAGGACTTTCCCATTCATGAACCAATCATCCCTGATCGGTTCATTTATGGAAAGTTATAGAAAATCCCTTCCTTGTCCCATTCATGGGCTCTGACCCAATCCACCAATGTTGATGTGCATGAATAAATCAAGCCTTGGATAAGGGATTTAATGAAATAATAAGAGGAAAGAATAAAAGTGACCACTACAGGGTCAAATGAATTGAGGTTGGATGCTTTTGGAGCATGAATTATCACAGGGGTAGAGGTCCCATAACCTCTAAGATATACTAAGTCATCTATTATAGTGTATTTCAATCTAGAGACAACTATATTAGAGAAGGTCACAACACAAAAAGCCAAGGTGGGGATTGAAGAGTTTACTTTCCAAAAGGTTGAACCTTTTGTAGGTATAGCTTTAATTGGGTGGTAATAACCTAGTGAACTACCCATCCATAAAGAGGATGTTGAGAGCCTAGTTGAGGCCCATTCAACTTAAGTTAGAATTGGAATTAGGGGGATGAAGCAGAGGATATACAACCTTGAAAAGTAAAATGAAGACTTGAAGGCACATACCTCCTTATCAGTGCTAGAAGCAATGATCAAGATGCTTGAAAACTCCTTATTTGATATGTTTCAAGCTTTAAAATCAATCAAGCTAAGGTAGAGTGCATTGACACAACAAAATACAATGGCCAAGGGTTTAATAAACTAATGGCAAGCCTCAGTGGATCAAATAATGGGGGTAATCAACATCAGAGTTGGAGAGTAATCCCTAAATTCAAGTCAATTAGCTTAAGACATTTGAATTTCATTTTTGGGATTGTGGTTGAGAAGATCCAAGGTTTAAACACATGGTCATAAGACTTAGAGAGGCTTCTTAAATATGATGAGGAGCTAGTAAAGAGAATTGAACAACTCCTTGGCATAATGCTTAAAGACCCTACACAACTCACTATCCTAGGCATCATCAAGGAGGATGAATTCAAGCACAAGGATACTTTGGTAGTCTAGGAAATTAAGAATAAAATCTAAGGACAATAAAGAATAGACAACAATAGGATCCTTGATATGATCCTCAATGTTGGAGAAAGGGTAGCTGAAGCTTAGAAGATCAAAGAGGCCATGTCCAAAAATGATAGAGAACTAGAAGTTTTGGCTGAAAATGAAGAAGAGTGCCTTTTTAAGCCACCAGTGGATTTGGATCTTGTTCAAGAACAACATCAAAAGTATATGGAGCTTATTCAAGGACAACAAGGGAGTCCTTCACTAATGGTCCCACCCATTAGTTAATATTCCTTTTTGTAAAAAACATTGTAATATTTGAAATAGGGAATATTATTTTATAAAGGCATATGCTAGTCTATTAGTATATTTTCCTCTAGGTCAGTCTAGTTTTAAAAATAAAATGTATTTTATAACTTTCTAGATAAGGGCATATATTCTTATCTTTTATACATTTTGTATATTGTAACTAACTGGCATACTACCTTATTTTTTAATAAAATGTATTATTACCATATTGTAAAGAGAGAGATTTTTTTAAAAAAATTGTATACTTGGAGAAATTAATATAGTCAAGGAATTATATAAATATTATCCAAATTTGATGTGTCAATTGTTAATATAACTTTATCTTGATTTTTGGTTTTGAAGATTGAATTTGAATAGTTTCTTTGAATTTTAGATTTGCATTTGTGATACACGATTTCTAATTTGTGCCTATGATAAATTGGTTGAAGGATCTTGAATTTTCTTTGTTTCATTTGTTCTATTTTCATATGTGTTTATGCTATTTGACTTTGGTAATAAATCCTTAAAGTAAAATCTAGTTCTTACTTGTATGGGTTTATATTATTCTTATAAATTTTCCTAGTATGTGGTGAGATTTGATATTATGTTATTTTGCATCATATATTGGTTAAAATCAAGTTCAATTATAATTGAAACTTTGTCATGATATTTGAGCCAAAGATCAACAATCACACATTATATTTCTGCCTTACCCTTCCCTTTTGCTTCTTTTTAACTAGATCATTATAGCTTAGATTTCATTATAAATATCTAGTTATATTAATATGTAGTTTAAGTTTTGATCATAATTCACTAGCATTAGTAAAGTTACTTATAATTTATAAAAAAATTGGACCATGATGGCTCCCAACCATCAATTTTTATAAATTTTGTGGAACATTCATAAATTGCTCTACTACTATTTCACCACAAGTAAACATTAAGTTTCCATAACCTGTTACTCATGCTCTAAATTCCTCAAAATATAAAATGAGAAGTGTTATTTGAACATTAAGAACCCCTATGATACATTTAGAAGCATCAATAGGTATATGGCTACATATTTCTCCCATATGTGGTTTATGTGGAGAGGAGTATCCAACCAAATATAAGTGGGTAGGGAACCACACATGAAACACATGATCAATAAATATAACACTAGTAATGACAAGATAAACCTAGTTTCCTTGGACCTAGGCATCTAAATGATAATAAATAAGCCTCCAAAAAACCAAATCACTAATAACCCAAGTCTTCTTGGTCTATGGTCTCATTATGTAGATGGATCTCACTTCAAACATGATAATGGGGCTAATGTTTTACTTATATATCCCTTAGGGTAGAAATATTTAGTGTATTATAGGATAAAATTCCCTTTCATGAATAACTTGGTAGAGTAAAAATATCTAATAGTAGGATTATAATTTTCTTTGAGACATGATGAAAATGAACTAAGAGTATTTAGTGACCCTAAACGAGTGGTCAACTAGAATAAAACTAAGTTTCAATGCAAACTATCATACCTTAAAAGGTATAAACATAGTTCTTGGGACCTAATTAAAATATTCAATGCATTTAATAGCATCCATATTCTCTAAGAATAAAACCAAGTAGTGGACTCACTACCATTGGTTGTAGTGAACTTAACCCCTCTAGATGACATTGAGCTACAAGAGTTCTCTTTGGAATTAATCCACTATCTTTCTATCCTAGACAGCATGACTAACTCTTAGGTCTTTGAAGATGACCAATAAATCTAGTTCCTTAAAATTGAGGGAGTATTTGAGGCCCAAATCATAGATGATAAGGACAAAGGCAACCCTAAGACTAAGTTGGATAAGGATGGGATCCTAAAAATTCATGGGAGTAAGATCTAGAAGAGGATGATTTAACTATAAAGTGCATTTGATGTATTAGACACAACCTTCCAAATTAAAAGCCTATGTTTTAAGATTAGAAGTGTCAAGTTATTAATCTCATCCCTATAGAGAATCATCATATAGTTAATGTGGGTCTAGATTGTACAGACCATAAATTGGAATAGTTATAAAGATTATTTTTAAAGTACAAGGATGCAATTTCTTGGGCCTATGATATCTTAAAGTATTTGAGCTAAGTGTAATTACTAACACCATATCCTTAAAACCTAACTAAAAACCCTTCAGACAAAGATATAGGATAGTTAATCCAATCTTGGAGCCCTTGATTCATAAGGAAGTTCACAAATTACTCTCTGCATAGAAATTTTTTGTGTTCCACCAATCCACCTAGGTGTCTCACCTAGTATTGGTATGGAATAAGAATGGTAAAATCTACCTTTGTGTGGACTTCTAAATTTTAAATCAAGTCTTGGATAAAGATAACTATTGATTACTCCCTCTATATGAGGTGATCCAAATGGTGAGAGGGTCCTAGATGATGTCCTTATTGGATGTCTTCTTAGACTATAACCAGGTCTTAATAAACCCAATAGATAGAACTAAGACCTCTTTCACCACCAAGTGGGGAATATTGACTTATAAATGAATGATTTTTTAGATAATCAATGTCAGTACAGCCTTTCAATGGGAAATGGACATCACCTTTGAAGTCCTGATAGGAAAGTGTATAATAATATATATGAATAACCAAACTATGTTTTCTAAATATAGGTCATATCATGTGAACCATCTAGAAAGAGTTTTTAAAATATGTAGAAGGTATGAATTCTCCTTAAAAACAAATAAGATCATGTTTAGTTCACCTAAGGTAATATTCTTTGTCTTATTATCACAAAATAAGATATTACTATGGAACCCAAAAGGGCATATGTAATTTATAAACTAACATCACCTAATAATAAGAAATAACTAAAATCTTTCTTTGGGAAAATCAACTTTGTGTGTAAGTTTATTTCTAGATCTGCTAAAATAGTGAATCCCTTAAATTCAATGTTGAAATAGGATGATAAGGTAGGGTGGTGAGTGGAATGAACAAAATATTTACAAGATATCAAATAAGATATCATATAAGCCCCAATCCTTATCAGCTCAAACTATACGTAGAACTTCTATGTTTAGCCTTTTACTTTAGAGCACACCATTATTGTCTGCCTCACCTAGAGGTTATAAGGATAATAAAACCCTGTGGATTTTATGATAACTAATCTTAAATATGTTAAACTATGGTATTCCACCCTAGAAACACATGTCTATGCCTTGATCAAGTGAATAAATTTAGGCATTACATCCTCTAAAATAGAGTTTATGTCATTGTTCAAGACCCATATATAAAGAAAATGTTGGGGAATAATGAGATAAGTGAGAGGAGAGGATGGTGGATGATGAAATTAAAAGAGTATGACTTAGAAATCAAGCTAGCCAAACTAGTTAGGAGACAAGGCCTCACCTAGCTAATCATAGAGATAGACCTAAGAATTATGATACACTGGGTGGATTACCAAACATTATGACATTTAGACTAGTATGCCCTAGTCATGAACTCTATACTTTATGTAAATTCACCCTTGGGACTCGACCATATATAGGTAAGATCCCTCTAATTGAAATCTATGCATTATATGCTAAAGAAAGGAGTTCTCTTCAGAATAAACCATGCAGTAATCTACCTCCAGTGTGTATTATAAGAAGATGCCAAGGACATAATTGTAAGTTTCCATCAAAAATGGGGATCCATACATCCCAAGACAAATGACATAGATCAAAATGTTTTCTATGCATGTTACTATTGGCCCACACTATTTAGAGATGATCACACTTATGTTCATTTCTACCACCAATGCCAAACCTTTTTTAAAATAGAAATTCACGATGTAAGACACTATGATATGTTGTATAATATGTATTGTTTACATAATGGGGGATAGATTTCATAGGGGTGATTAACATAAATTCATCCTTACAGGCATGAACTACTACACTAGATGGTCTAAGGTAATTGTAACCAAAAGGAACACCACTATCGAAGTCATCAAGTTCTTAGAGAATGCCATAGTCACCCATTTTGGGTTCCACATATATTTAATAAATGATAATGGCCCTACCTTTTAATCTATGAAATTTATAGAGTGGGCCTATGATAACAAAATCAAAATAAATTTATCCTTTAATCACTACTTATAAGGGAATGGATTGGTAGAATCCACTAAGAAAAAATTGATTGACAACATAAAAAAACTGGCTAGAGAGAATCCTTGAGAGTTGCACTCATTGTTAAAGTTCTCTTTATAATCATACCACACCATGTATAATTAAGAACTAAAAATCTCTCCTTTCCTTCTCATCTATGAATTAGATATGGTCATTCCCATCAATATCAAAATGCCTAGTTATAAGTTCATGCAAAAATTCATGGAACTAGATGACAAATTGAATTCTAGACTCTTGGACATGATTTAGTTAGAATAATCTTGGGATGAAGCTTTTCTAATATTTATCAATCATCAAGACATATTCAAGAGGTGGTTTGATTCAAAATCACAAACCTAGACCTGACATGGGATAAGGCTCATGAGAAGCAAGGCCAACATTCAAAATTTGATCCCCTTTAGATTGACCCATACTAGATAGCCAAAATACTAGGCCAAAATTATTTGTCTTAAGGATATTGAGGGGAATAAATTATCTCTTCTAGTAAATGGTTAGTTATTAAAGTACTATTTCTCAATTGTTTCCTCCAAATTGGTTTCTAAGTAATCAGAGTAGGAGGCAATAATGCAAATATTAAATCGATTTCCTTTAGTTGTGTGTTTTCATTCATTTTATTTTTTTTGTTGTGTATTTTATTTTTATGTTGTGTTTTGACCTTCTAGGCCATTTTTTATTATGCATTGTTCCTTTGATACCTGACCCTTATTAGTAACCACTCTAGGTGGTGGCTAAAACCTGGGAGGATTGTTGAGAAACAGGGAAAACTAAGTCAAAGCCTTTAGTATAATTAATTTTGGGAGTGTAAAATGGGTCTCTTAAGATACCAAATATGAGAGGTAAATAATTATAAAATAAATAAGGATATTTTAGAATAGTCTAAACCTAAAGATCGACACTAAGTTGCACTTAAAATAATATCTCTGGAAGATGTTGGATTATCAAAGTTGATAAAGGACTGGTTGGTTATTCAAAACTTACCCCTTGAGAATTTTACAAGGAGTCCCACCACCTTTTACTCCTTAATATACATCCATATCTCTAGCTCTACTTCCACCAATATATTTGGATCTTTAATCTCCATATCTACCTCTACCTCCTCTAGTTTATCCTCACACTCCACCTCTACCTCCTTCATTAGTTATAGTGACTAGACCATGTCAAAGTTGATCCTAACTTAGATGATGTTAGGTAGCCCATGCACAACCTACTTATTCAACATCCTTATATCCTCTAAGATTTGATGCCACTAGTATCTCAAGAGTGAGCCTAGAATGAGGCACCCATCCAGGTTCCACCACTCACTCCTCCATCTTCACCCATCTCCCTTCTACCCCTCAATCATGTTGTATTCTAACTCCCTATTATGGTTCCCACTAGTTCAATTTTACCCCTATATTTCCCATCACTTCCACTCCATATTTTACCTAGGTACCCTTAGCCTCATTCATTCCAATCATCCTAACTTCCTAATTCCCTTACACTCCTATCTAATAGCCTAGAGTCCTCATGGTTCCTTCCTTGGGCATGCCCTCAAAAACAAGCACAAATAAAACATTTATAAGCCTACTAAATCATAGGGACCTTCATGGTCCCCACTCTAGTTAGCCTATAATTCCCATTCATGACTCCAAGTGGTTAGCCATTGACCCCTTTGGCCCTTATCATCTTGGCCAAAATATGTACCATAACACCTAGAATTAACCTGGGAAAGAGGCTAAAGAAGAAACATATGACAACCCATACTTTAGATTTAGATTAAAGGCATTATGTTCCAATACCACATCTTATATAGGTCTTAATGGCTCCTCTAGCCTTAGTAGTATCATCCCAAAAATTGAGTCCTCATCTCCTCTCTCCCTTACCTAAGGCTCCACTGACCTCACCTTTAACTAACCCATCTCATCCCAATTATTCCACAACCTATTCTCAAGGAAAATTCCATCTCAAATGAACTTCACTTAATAATAATATGGGTGAAAATGTTCCCATGGGCCTCCTCTTTCATTCTCCCTCCTTTTGTTTCCCTACCCCCTCTACCTGCACACATTTCCTCTTTCACTCCTTCCACTTCCTCCATCTCCCCTCCACCTTGTCCTTCACCCTTTACCACCATTTAAAGAATAAATCCTACACCCCTTATAACCTAAGGGATGGTTTTGGGGTCACATGCACCATAGATGGATGTCTAGGGTAACCTAAACATACAATGGAGTTTTTAAAAATTCTCCATAAGCATAAAGAGGATGTTTATTTAGAGATTCATCTAAGAGGGGAACTCAGTGATATGGAAGACCCATCAAGATCTATTTTACCTCTCCAAGTTGAAGAATACTATTAGAGAGGATAATATGGTCGAGGAGACACTATCCATCCTTTGAACTAGCCTTGACATGTCTAAGAATCTCTTTAAGGACATGTATATCCAAACCCAAACTCTGGAATCCCAAGTGAAGAGTATGTTCCAAGTTGGAGTAATTAGGAAGGTCAATGATGCTCTAATATTAATTTTATCAATCTCAGGGAAAGTATAGGGACTTAGGACAATATTTATGAAATTATACATAATATGTAGGCCTACATGGTGAGTATCATAGAAATAAATGAGAAGTGCAGAAAGCTACAAGTAATAGTCAACAAAGGAATATTCTTAGAGCTCAAACTAATGCCAAACTTAGATTTGGGGTTATACCAATATTATGTTGGGAACATGAGAGTGGAGATCAAGGAATGGCTATATTTATCCTGCACTAAAATAGAACACTTGGAAGAGGGTGAGAATAAGATATTAACCTACTTATAATAGTTTAATATATCCAAGTTATTCCACCCAAATGGCTTACTCAAACAAGGGGAATTTAGAGTCCACCTAGGTCAATTTGACTAGGTTGTGAAGGATAAAGTACATAAGTAAAACCAAGAAGGAGCTTGGGCATGGGTGGACCTATCAACTAAGTCCACTATGAGCATAAACCAAGTCTCTGAAGTCTAAGACTCAATGTAAGTAGCTATCTATATCTCCTAGAAGCTTAGGCCAAGGTGATCTTTAGGGAGACTCCAATGAACTTGGCCAATTTGGACAAGGAGTTTAACCTCATGGAATCCACACTAGAATATAAGAGTGTCCAGTTAAATAATTAAGAGTCAGTCCCTTTTAGACACCTCTATGTGTTAACTAGTGGTCCCTTGCAAATCTATTACAAGTTTGTAGGGATTTGTTTTGGTTAAAATTTTTAAATATGGTTGTAACTGTAATGAGTGGCCATCATGGCCCATGATGGGATAATCATGATTTTTGGATGTGATCCCCAATCCTAATCTATTTATAGAAGATATATATTGTGTTTTAGGGGTCAATCAAAAATTTCTCAAAAGTGTCATTGGATTATTACCAATATTTCACCTACACTTCTTCTTCACTCTAAATTTTAATATCTACCCATATCGATTATTGTAGCAACATTTTACTCTTTTATTGAACATAATCCCTAATTTTTTTAAAGGGTCTCTTATATGTTCAATTTTATTTTATCTTCATGTTTAAATGATTAACAATGCTTGTTAATTATATTAACACTTTGTCACTTTATGTTGTGCTTAGTTATTATAATATCTTTGTGATTTATTTCATTTCTCTTTTGGTATTACTGATAATTTTTGTGCCTAACTGTAAACTCTCATATAGTGTTAATGTGTTTTCAATAATAAAACCCTAGTAATAATCTTTAGTATGAATTCACATTGAAGGCATACTCTTGATTCCCTCATACTCTCCCCACTATATGTTCTTGAAGGTATAAATTTAGTGAAGCTTGGTCTATAGTGTTATAACTTGGTAGAGTCACTTATTTCAATGACCATTACATTGATCTCATTTTAGACCTAAAGGCTTCCCTTCTCTACCTTACCCTTCCCTCTCTCTTTTTTATTTAATGAGTCTAAAATTTCCCTTTCCCCCTTTTGTTTAGAAATAATAATCCTACACTCAAGTATTCATAACTATCTTTAACCTATGTAAAGTACAACATATTGAACTTTTAGTGGTAATAATGCATCTCTTGGAGAATATTAATGTAGACTCTATTTGTGAAGTCTAATACTTATAGCCATAACTTGGGCCAATCCTAGATTAGTCTTAAAATGGAGAAAAAAAGTTTGTAGTTGCCCCCACTTTCCTCTTTTTAATGAATTCCCAAACTCATGGGTGTCTCATGGTAAGGAGTAGATTGGAGAAAAAAAATCATTGAACTCAAATATATCATTGATCTGATGGATGTTAGAACACTATTATTTGAGGAAGATCAATTACCTATATTTAATTTTTATTTATAATATGACCCTTTACAAGTTGTATAATTTATTGTTGTGGAGGTGGGTGAGTAAATGTCTCATGTTTAAGAGGTACTCTTATAAAATAACCATAGCTATAACCACTTAGTTATATATATATATATATATATATATATATAACTAAGTGGTTATAGCTATGGTTATTAATGTACTAAATATGACATTATATGTAGATTATGTATCATGAATGCCCTAATATCATGTCGAATGCCCAATTATTAGTCAATACTAAGAACTGAGTAGAAATGGTTGTAGGCACTAAAATAATTTGTAACACAATGCCCCCAATAGATTTATCTCTTTATATCAAATCATTTTATCATAATAGTCATATAAATCATTTACTATGTGTGCTTAAGACTAGTAATCAATGTCATATTTTATATGTATTCATTTGACATGTTATCCAACATTACTCTATTATGTATAAGACATGAGTCAATGAAAGAATGTATGAATAAACTCACATTGGTAGAATCATCATCAACAATCTCATGGTCATCTAATGTGTTTGAAGGTATTTGTACTTATGTATATTTAATGATACCAATAAGACCATATATATGATAAGATTTCTTATTTTTAGAAGCATAAGAAGTCAAATAAGGGTGATCGTTGTTAGTTATATTCACCTAAAGATTAGTCTTGGTTTATTGCATTGTATGTTTTTGGAAAATGATCCAAGAATTTTTTAAGCTTTTCATTAGGGTGTGTAACTAACTCATTCATAGTTATACAAAATTCATTATCATTCATTATTCCTGCCCCATTGATAAATTCTTATGGTGTTTATCTACTAAAGTGGACCCCCATGTCTTGTCATTATTATCAATAAAATTTTAAAAAAATAAAAATATCATTAGGATAATGACTAAGAACATACACGAGTAAATTATCCCATAGAAATTAATATATAAATAAAATTTCTCATGGAAGATTTAAATTTAATATTAAAATACATGATTGGGTTGCAATATAGTTAATCCCATGTTGGTAATAATTGTGAGACAAGAGTAATATACTATATTCTGCACAAAAATATTTTCCAATGGGGAAAGAGGGAAGAGGGAAAGAATCCCAATGTGGTTAATTATATTTACCATTTCTCTCAACTAATAAACAATTGTATAAAATTCTTGTGTGATAAAGTAGGTTCCTCAATTTTTAAGTATTACCAATAATACACGAGGAAAAAATATCATTTGGGTAATGATTAAAAACATACACGAGTAAAGAATACCATAAAATTTAATATATAATCTTTAACATCAATATTTTTATCCTTAATCATATCTTATATCTTGTGTCTCAAGCCATAACATCTATTAGTAGAATTTTATACAAATTTATGCCAATCATAATATACATTCATATCACACCCCATAGACTATGCCTTTATCCTACCAACCTCCATTGGTAGAGGGAGAGACATGAGATTTCACTCAAGTAATTTATATAATATCTTAAGAGTAGGTTTTGATAATCATGTAAATTTCCTCCCTTGAGGAGAAGATAAGACAATCTTATTAGTAGGGTTTGAAATTAAATCACCATTGATTTAGACTCATTATTAATATAAATGGCCTTAGATTTGAATTTTGGTGTGATTTAAAACTTAAGATTATAATATGTTTAAGGATGATTCCCATACTTTCAATTGTTCATAGAAATTAGCTTAACTTTATAGTCTTTGACCATATAACACATGCCATCAAAATATTGGAAGTGTTTCAACCTAATATACTCATTTACAGGACCACATAAGCTTTGATTAAATATGTCTTGAAATTAGTTATCAACCATAGGATTTTTTATTTTGGAGAGTGTAGTCTGATAAAGAAATACATATTGACTAATTATATCCTTAGGTCCTTGATTAAGTTTTATAATTTGTACATAAGAGACATTCTAAATGACATTTATAGATAATTGAGCTTTGAATCAATCAACCAAATGATTGAAATCATTTAATGATTGGAATCATTTAATGATTGGAAATTAAGGTCATAAAACCATCACAAGTCATATTACTGAAGGCTCATATGAAAACATATTGGTTAATAACTAATTATTAGAGGAATAATCTAATAATGTTACATGGAAGGATCCATTATGTTGTTCTAGATTACATTTATCATCATATGATGTAATATTGGGTGAAAAAAATCCTATATGCAAAGGATAATCATATTTTTTTTGGCCAAAGGATTGTGTAATAATGATTGAAAACTTTTTGAATGGTCTTCTCTATAATAATATTGTTCTAGTTGGGAATCCTCAGCTTCAAGATCAAGAAGATTTTATATAAACTCTTGATTAGTAGGCATATTATATCAATTAATAATAAATGATGTCACATAAGTATTAATACTATAAATAAAACATATGTTATATATGAATAACCATATAAATATGAGAAGTAACTTGCAATTCCCCCACACTATGTGGTGGCATTAATTGTGTGGCCATATGTGTAGATACATGAATAGCAGTAATAAGAGTAATGGTTTTAACACCTATTGTAGGATATAGCCTATGCCTCTAAAATGTTGATTGACATCACTTAATATATCATCATGATTTTCCTTAGATGTGGCTTCCTTAACATTCATTACATTTTCAACCTCTAGGTTAAAGCTCAAGACTTTTATCCAATTAATTAGGTTGTATACAAATTTGATTTCAAAAATTTGAAAGTGCTTATACTTGTGTAGTATCTACACCATTAAATTCATCATGAAATATTCTACCATGATATTAATTATTGTGTTATTTATCATATTCATAAGTATTTCATGATTAATCCATAACATAATTGATAACATGTTCTTCTACATCTATGTGATTTCTTGACATTTACATTAATAGAAATAATAATTTTTATTTCATCAATTTTATCCATTTTAGATTGCACACAAACACATAGTTAGATTTATTTAATCAAAAAAGGGGAAATAAGGGAAATGATTAAGTCCTAATTATGATAAAATTCTATGTAAAATCATAATATTAAGATAATGTAATGAATTAAGTATTTATAATTGGATCTTGTTATGTATAGAAATATGTTAACGGGGAAAGAACATTGACAAATTACTTAACTATAAATTGAACAATGTAGGAATGTGTATATGACTGTAGATCTGACTATTTTACTATCTTGGATAATTATGATTAAGGAATAGGGATTTTATTAATATTTGGATGAGGGGTCATTAATAAAATAGTTTTGACCTTCATTGTATTTTATTTTGAGTACCATCATCTAGTATGGTTTTTTCCCTATATGATAATTTGGGCATGTGTAGTGTCACCTATTGGTCTTATGTATATGTTTTATGATCTACCATATATATTAAATGAGATAATATTAACCTATAACTTATCATATTTAAGATATTTGGAATCAGAAAAGTAAATCAAATAGAGCATGTTGGTACTTAGTTATATTGGGTTATGAACATATGGATCCATTAAACCTAGCTAGAGGATCACTTATAACATAACACCAATGGATATGGTTCCAAATAATATAAGTAATCAATATAATGAAACAAAATTGATATTTTCTTATAATATTAACTTAATCTAGTATTTACAAGATATAAACACAAATAAGGGGGACGATGAAACTAAAAGGGGTAAGTATTAGGCAAATGGGGTCGTAAGTTACCTAAAGTGGGAAATGGAAAGTTTGAAAATACCTATATCCACACTAAACATAAGTGTAAAAGATATTAAAACAAGGATTTATATATACATTCAATGTATTAATTATGTAATATCTATATATCAAGTGCATCTTTTATTTTTTTCAAAAGGCCAAGTAAAATAAGTCCAAATAGTTGTTAATTCAGTTAAAAGTTCAAAAATAATAAATTACATCACTAATATATTAAATTAATATATATTAGCCTTAATTCCTATATTAGTCCTAAGATGCATCTTTAATATATATATATATATATATATATATATATTATAGATGTATATTTTAGTTTTTTAGTTCAAAATTTGGCCTTTTCTAGTTTATCCATCATTAGAATAGATATATAGATGCATTTGATATATAGGTATTAACTTCATCATATTTGATATATATAGATGGATTATATATATATATATATATATATATATATATATATATATATATATATATTATTGAGAATGTATTCTTACTTTTTTCATTAATCATTAGTATCTATTTTTAGTTTATCCATCATTAGAATAAATTGAAAAAGGCCAAATTTTGAACATGTCAAAAAAGAGATTGAGAATAAGAAGTTAAGAAATTGGGAAAATATTTACAAACAAACCTACCTATCAAAGGGGGAAATGAAATGGGTTTTAGGGTAAAGAGGGTGGAACTAAGGTTACAACATAATATTTATCAAATATAATACACTCACATAAAATGGTGATATTAAGAAACTTTTAACATTAATGACCTCTATAGAATTTGACCAAACCACACAAGTGCGGGATAGCTAGTGAAATAAAAGTATCATCCCATGAAGGCTTATATGCATGAAAATTAATATGGATTTACCTTCCCACAATATGTTCCCCATTCTTTAGGACCCCTTACAAAGTTGTAAGTCTAATGTGAAGATTAGGTACTTGCTTGATAAAGTAGGTGTCACTATGAATGTATATGATAATGGGACCTCCTATCCCAATATATTGGCCTACCACACCCCCAATGAACCCCAAATCTATTATGAGGCCAATTGTGGAGTTTGACATTTTAATAGAATATGAAATGTGACACATAAATATCACTTTTTTGGTATGATATGACTTTTAGAATAATATTTTTATATTTTTATCATTTCCTTTTGTTTTATGATATGGATTTTACCTATTTTGGAATTTGGGATTCCTCATCCATACAAATTTGGAAAACCAAACATGGGTGCTAAAAATCACTATCAAAAGAAAACTTACAATTGGTGGCTAGAGAAGAGACCCTAAAGGTCATAGTGTCTTAAAATCCTAGAATTTCATATGAGAAAGAGTGTAAAATTGAAACTAAACTTGGTGTACCCAAAGTGATGTGGATTAGGGAAAATTATGAAAATTATCTTATAATTACTAGGTTGCCCCCAAATCAAAAAATAGTGTAAATGAAGATAGTAAAATGATATGTAGGTATGAATCATCATTGTGAGAAATGGTGTATGTGAATAAAGACATGTGAATATATTTTTAAAATTTTACAACAAAAGAGTATGACATATTTTAAGTATACAAAAACACAACATTCAACAATTGCCTTATATTTAAAGGAAGACACATAGCTAAGGTTGAGGATAAAATCAATTTATAAATTGAAATTATAAGCATTTGTGAGGAAATTTTGGTCCTATCCAAGGTCATAAAATACAACTCAAAATCTAGGAAATCAAGAGGTGTAAACTATTCCAAACAAGAATGTAAAAGAATAATAATGAAACCAAAAGCTTTGACATGACTAAGAAAACCCAATGGTGTTAAAAAGGCAAAAATATGAAATAACAAAATCTAGGAATTAAGGATAATTTATAAAAAGAGAAAATTAGAGCTATGAAAATAAATGAATATAATTTTGTGTTGCACAATAGAAATTCTAAGTAAGACATGCAATAAATTCTAGGTACAAAGTATATATAATACCAAGTACCAAAATATAAGTAGATAATACTAGAAGAACAATATATAAATAATAGGTAAATAGGAAAAATGTTTATTCAAAAAATGAGCATTAGTTGTTTCTTTAAATATGTGTCCTTCATTAGTTTATAATTTGTAAGTACTAGGTCTAAGAATGACTTTGACTATGTGAGGATGACACCACTTTTGGGCATCCTTCCCATTTTATCAAGGGTGTAATCTAAGTTAAGCACTAAGTATCCAACATTAAAAATAAGGAATTTTAGTTTGTTTATTATGTTATTTAGTAATGTGAGATTTATATTGTTGATTATGTTGTAAAGCACCCATAAATCATTCATCAATAAAGTCAAATGCATGAATATCAGATTCATAAATATCTTCATTGGGAATGATTCCATGTAGATAAATATTTTATAAAGGTAATTCAAGTTCTAGTGGTAAGACATATTTGGATCCATATCCTAATGATAAGGGAGATTACCCAATAGATGTGTGAATGCTAGTATGATAAGCCCAAAGTGTAGGGTAAATATTGAGGTGTCAATCCGAGTAAGAATATATAATAATCTTTTTCATGATTTTTTAAAGATTTTGTTAGTGAATTCAACTTAACCAATATGCTAAGGGTGATAGGGTATGTAAAATTTATGAGTGTTTTTGAATTAATAAAAACATGATCAGTTAGTCAAGAGAGGCTACTCAAATTTATATATTAGAAAAAATTATATTATCTAGGTATTAGTCATGACTGATGTAGTTAGAGATTGATGATTGAACTATGTCAAGTTGGTAGAAATAATTGAAAATATGAGACATAATATCAACACTATCAATTTGGTCAATAATATTTATATATGAACACATGGATTGAATAGTGTCAAGTTGATCAATACTATCAAGGGTTGTAATATTGAAAAAATATTGGATAACCCATGAAGTTTTATTCAAGTGTGGATTGGTAGGGGGACATAACCTTTAAATTTTGATTCAATATCAGATGATATATGAATGACATGAACATGAAAATTGAATTCATGTATTTCAACTAAGGTTTTTTGATAATATATTACATCCAAGTATCATGATTTGGCTTAGAACATAATGTAGGCATAATTATAATATGGATAAATAGTACATGTATTAGTTTCAATACTTATATCAATTGTGGATACACCTATGTTTTTTAAATTATAAGGACACATATCTAAAGGATCATGAATGATTTTAACTACCCCATATTTATTACAAGTGAAATAATCTTCTATTTAAGAGGATTAATATGTGTTACATGGGGAGGACCATGAACAATGTAATCAATTAAAGGAATTGTGCAATCTTGTGTAAAAAAATAAAGAGGGATAAATTTTTATATATAGGAAAGTAATTGAGTGGTATTATAAATGGTTTTCAATTCATTTCGTTCATAATTATCAAAGTCTTCAAGGGTGACATGTAAATCAAAATTCATGTTGATTAATTTAGGGTGAAGAGGACTATTAAGATGAGGAATGATAGGAATGTGTTATAAATATTTAGGATTGGAAGTTGGATGCTCAAAGGGTTTAGATCTAGTTCATGTTTATAATGTTTTCCATTATGGATAAATTTTATACATTGGCTACTATAACATGTAATAACTCTCATACAATGAGTCTATAGACATCCTAAAAGCATGTTATAAGATAAAATAAGGTCAAGAACCATAAGTTTTATTTGAATTATTTTGGGTCAAATTGTGAGGGGAAGCCAAATATAACAAAGTGGTTTTTAGTTGGTTTTTTCAAATCCATGACAAGTAAGGTGAGTTTGTTTAAGTCTTTTTTTAGAGTATACAATTTTTTGGATGAGATAAAGAGAGGTCACATGAATTCATGAAACTTAATCTACCAATAATTTTACTAATTAAGGTATTATTGATTATTATTTTAATAAAAAGTGGTGGATCATCAACTCAAAAAATGATTTCATCATTATTCAAATCATTTACAGGGAATTCTATGGTGGGTTTTATGGAAAAAGAAATGGTTTGTTTAGTGTGAACTTTGGTGGTTGGGGGACCAAAAAAACATAGATTAGGTATATTAAAATAATTATATGGGGGTTATTTTATGTCTTGAATTTATTACATAAATAATTTTTAATGATAAGGGAGATTTTGACTAATTCCATAAGTGGATTTTTACAAGGCATAGAGTTTAGCTCAACTAGGAAATTAAAATGAGGTTTGAAAGAGGAAATAACATAGGGATTAGGTTGATTATAAATATTTTCTTTGTAGTATTTGTGGAATTATCTTAACATTACAAATGTGGGGATGGCTCATTACTAGTGGTTAGTTCAAAAGATGACGAAGGAGTAATTATAGTATATTTAAGAATTTGTTCTTCAATGGAGGGATTTTAGGTTTGGTGAGAGGATATTTGTGAGTGGGATTATGATAAAAATTGGAATTAATCACATTCACATAATGAGAGTGACTATAATACTAATCATATTTATCATTAATATCACACACATTTTCATTCAATTGTTGTGTATTGGGATTAGAAGGCAATTTTTGAGATTTGTGATTGGTAGATTTGGAAAAAATTATATTTTGATAATATTTAATATACTTATTATAATGATTATTTATCATAGAATCATGATCAAAATCACATCCTAACATGAATGAAACCACACATTTTGTTAGATAAGAACATGTTTCATAAGGGTGACCAATATCGACATGTAACCAATAAATGTTTTTAGCATCATACCATGAGGGAGGTACATTGGTAGTGTGAATGAAACGTTTGGATGGAGATAATAAATTCACAATTTCCAACACTTTAAAGTTTGGGTGAGAGGGATTTTTAATATCTAATTGGTTTTCTCCTATTTTAGTTTGAGGAGGCTTAGAGTTAGAATTGGTAGTTATTTCATTAGTTGAAGTTTGACAATAATCCTTGATGAGATTATGAGAAAGTTCAAATGGAGTCATGAGAAAATATTGTATTTTGTCTTGATCAAAAGCATATTTTAGAGTTTGGTGAGAGAAAATATGAACCTTGTGTTGAAGAGAAGGTTTAAGGGTAGTGATAAAGAGTTTGAAAATATTATTCTCACTCATTTTATGATCTAATTTATGAGTTAATTATTTAATTAATATAATAAAGGTATGGTCATATTCATTAAGTAATTAATCAATATTTATGTTATGGATAAGGCTATTTTCAAAGAGATAAGTGCGTTTAAATTCCTTAACTAGAGCATTGAAAAAAATTTCCAGTTGAAAAATTAAATGTTGAGGGAGTTGGTTATACCATTGTAAATCATCTCTCATATTTGTTTTTACAAGAAGTTTAATAGTAGAGAAGTTAGTAGTTTAGACCCATTACTTTAAATATTACCAAAAAATTTAAGTAAAATAGCCAGATCTTATGTCCCATCATATGTAATAGTTGGATAAATGTTTCCAATATCTATAGATACATAAAAGGGAGTTAGATGTTCATTTTAAAGAAGTTTAGTAGTGTTTTTTAATGCATAATATGTTGAGAAATTATTTTCCCATTGTAATCTCAAAAAGGAGGGGGAAAATCCTAATTATGATGAGGCAAAATGATGGTAGGTTGACTTTCCATTTATATGATATGATTTTGCATTTGGAGTGTTTAGGAGCTATTAGTATTTGCATAACATTCATTTATCAAATCATTTATGCCAGAGTTTTAGTTGTATAAATAAGTGTATTTTATTATTATGAGTTGGTGATGTACCTTTATTGGTAGGTATAACATTCCCAATACTAGTTATAGAAGGATTCCCTAAAGGGGATTTCTAATGTTACTATCAATTTTCTAATGGTGAAGTAGCAAAGTTCAAATAAACTACCAATCATGTAATGCATATAAATGGTATTGTCATCTAGGGTATTGAAGATATGGGAATCATCTAGATCATCATTTTGAGTGATTTAAACCATGTTATAGTCAATAGTTATATATGGATTATTGGGGATAATTTCACCATGAAATGTGGTCTTCTTTTATGGATAAAGTAGGGAGGAAAGAGTAACCAATGTAAATTATAAATGGGTTAATCCTATGAAGAAATATTTTTCTAGGTGATTTCATTATGTTTAAGTGTATTAGATAATTAATATGGTATGTGATTTATTACAACAAATGAGTGTTATTGACCAACTCAATAAATTAGAAAATTTACTATATCGACTGTTGTTAATGTAGTTATATAAACTAAAATGTGAAGAAAAAACTATATTGATCTTATTTATTGTAGTCAATAAAGGGTAAAATGATAAAAATAGTGATTATAAAATGTATTATATCAATTATGGGTTATATAGTTACATAGACAAAAAAAATGTAAAGACAAGACTATATTAATTCTATTTGATGTAGTAAAATATAGGAAAATTTAAAAGTATTAGTAACATGATTTGTACTATATCAATCCCATTCCATGTAGCTACATAGATTAATAGGTAAGGATAAAACTACATCTATCCTAGTCAATGTAGTAAAATATGGGAAAATTTTACAATGTCATTAATAATAATTGTAATATATCGATTTCAACCAATGGATCTACACATAGTAATAAATAAGAACAAAATTATATCAAACTTGGTCAATGTAGTAGAATCTACTAAAATTTAATAGTATAATAAATAAACTATGTTTGTCCTAGTTTATAAAGTTAGATAAATAGAGGGAAAAGGTAAGCAAACTCATAAAGTGATATAGAACCTAGTTGATGTAGTATATTCACACAAAAATAACTATATTGGTGATGGCCAATGTAGTTGAAACACACATAAAAAAACTATATTGATGTTGGCCAATACAATCTACAATATAAAATATAATATAAATAAATAAATTAGAAATTTAACTATTATTGCTAACTGTTTATCTGAAATAAAGTTCATGTAGACATACTAAAAAGATGTGACTAACTTATAGGCTCTCAAAGATACTTGTCTATTAGATTGTGTTATTCCAATATTTTAGAGTAATGACTATGGAATAAGTATCATTCCCATATCCCACTAAATCTAGTTTAAATGGTAATCTAAGAGTAACTTCCTAGTACTAGCTGCTAATAGATGTACTAAAAAATCAAAGGGATGATTAGAATCCTAAGGATCACTAAAAAATTAAAATCCCAAGAATTTAATAAATACCATAAGGTAAATTTAAACTATAGTTCATTTTTAGTTCTATAATATGGTTCTAAGTATTTGGGAAATCCCTTCATGTCATGATGTCTTTAAACAATAGACAAAGATTATAAATAGAGCACTATGTAGCCCTTCATGACAATAGATAAGTAGTTTAAAAACTTCCAAAATATAATTTGTAGGGAAATCCCAAAAAAAGTGAAAAATAATGTCAAAAATCAAATTTTAGATTTTTTTGAATGGAAATAAACAAGTAATCAAATTTGAATTAAATGTTTGATGAATTACTAAAAAGAAACGTAAATTTGTCTTGATTATGTTGAAAATGAAAATAGACATAACTATATCAAAGAAGACTAATGTAGCTTGTTTAGATGGTATAAATAGTGTAATATGGATCCTAGAGGGATGATATAGTTTACTATCAACACATGCAAATTTCTATCGACTAGGTTGATATAGTTTGATGGGGAAGAAAATGAATTTATAACTATATAGACCTGGGTCGATATATTTATGTGTAAAATTAATTTTAATAGCATCTAAATTTTTTTAATTGAATTTACCATAAAAAAAACTATATCAAAATGGGTCAATATGTTATGGAATTATTTTTACCTAGAATATATAATTAGATTTGCCTTAGTTGATGTAGTCAGTTGGCTGAAAATAATGTAGATATGATGTAAAAAATGAACACTATATCAACCTACATCAATGAAATTTTCTAAAAAACACACAAAAATTAGATTGAATTGACCTAAGTTGATTTATTTTAAATAAAATTCTTTAAATTCAAATATATTAGGCCTAACTAATATAATTATCTGACTAGAAAATAAATGTAGAAATTAAACTATATTGACTTGCATCGATGTAGCATGCTAAAAAACACAAAGAAATAATAAATTATGGACCCATGCTGATGTTATTTTCCTAAAAATACCAA
>JARHVA010002446.1:1897500-1970000 GCA_037957365.1 Torreya grandis
CTTGATTTTCAATTTTCAAGGTTTTTTTTATATTGTTGAAATATTTTAATTTTTGAAATCTAAGAATCAAACAATAGATAAAAGTGATGTGTATAATTTAATTATGGATATTGTATAAGGTCTTTGAGGTTTAGATATTATATATTATTGAATTTATATAGATCATCATCATTGTGGTCATCATACCGCTCATGAACTATAGTTGTTGCCTTATTTCTTACATTATTATGAATCCTACGCATCCATATAGCATATTTATGTATTGTGCAAGAAGACTCATGGAATTTTTTGGGTAAATTATATATATATATATATAATTTATGAATCTAAAATTGTCATAAATTCCATCATTAAGAATACAAATTATACTATCCTCAAATTTGAGTGAAAGAAACTGATGTAATCTATCAACTATATATTATTTTTTATACAACCATTATTGACCCAATATAGTCTTTGTGTGTGTACCTATTTATATAAAAAAACATTATGTCCACCAGTTTGGGACCACATGTGAGTGATACTATAATGTGTCATATTGAATCTTGGCAATATATAGATTTTTACAATTCATCTTGATTATGACCTATATGTTGAAGAAATCAAAGTGTACATACATTTAGATTCATATCATCATCTATTTCGACATGTTGTCTATATTAATTATCAATAAAAATGTGAATAGTCAAATATTTCCTTCTATAATTCTTGTAATTTTTATATATTTTACTTTGATTTCGAGTGCTAGTAGGTTATGGGATGGGTTGTATAATCTTAATAGTTCCTTTATCCTTATATTTCTTGATTTTCTACTATAATGCTGAATAGGTATTAGTAACATGCCTTATTATTATGGGAAAATGAAAAAATGGATTCCCATTTTGATTTGATAATCTTATAATAGATAAAATCCTTACTATTGTCAAAGTAATTAATTTACCGTAAAGTAACATCTATAATATCACATGTGGTCTATCATATGCACTATTAAATTATATTATAATAACTAGATTTATATCCATGAGTTCCACATTATATATTGAATAAGTTAATGGTGACCTATTCATACTTTTAATACATTGATTATTGTATTGTGCCTCTTACTCTTTAGAAATTCTAGATTTGACAAAAATGTTAGTCATGGGAAACCTAATTAAATAATGTGATGTGTAATGGCTATATTGCAATAGATATTATTTCATTTATCAACATATGATATCATTATTTTTCCTTTATCTATATTCATTGAAATGATTTCTTTTAAATCATATTTGTATTCACCTAGGATAATTAGTGTAAAATTCAATGACAAATAATCATCAATGTTCATTTGTATTGAATTATTATCATCATAAAAAATAGGATTAGAATCATCATCAATGTATTTAATAAATATGAAATTTTGATATTTTTAATTGACTAATAAATGTAAAATTTGTATAATTTGCTCTTATTCCACATTTTAAGGTGAAATTTATTCTTCTTAAGCATCTATAAATGGGATTTTTTTTTTCACTTTTAATAGATTCAACAACCTCATATGTTTGTATTTTTATATATGTATGAGATTTTTTGGTATCATAATAGCCGGTTGTGTGTTATATAACTATGATTGACATTTAGTAGTAAATTTTTTAATCTTTCAATATATGAATGGTTGATTATTCGTAGGTAATGTGTATAAGTATTCATCATGTAAAAATTTGACACATTGATGTAAATTAGAAGTTAAAACCATTACATGTATCCATGGCCTAATCAATAGTAAATTATAGTGAAAAAGATTAGGCAATACTTAAAATTATGTAAAAAATATCTTAGGCCCTACCTTGATATCCAATGTGATAGAACACATAGATTATTGAGTCACATCATCAAAGCCTTTGATATTATTGTATTTATTTTGAATAGAAATGATATTGATGTCCAATGTCTATAAGAATGTAATATTCCAAATATTAAAACCTAAGCCATTATCAATCAAAATAATTTTTATTATTATAATTTTGATTTAAACTTGTATAAACAAAGGACGATTATGATAAATAGTAGATTTCCCAGGTGAATCCTCATTTCCAAAAGATATGAAATAATTAATATCATTAAAATTATTCATAATAGATGCAAAATAAGGAGGCTTTATGTCATGGGGAATAAGTGATTTATTCAATTATTGATATAAAAATCCCTTAAATGTAGTAGTTTTTGAATTAATTACAACATATAAAACTCATCTGGTGAATTCCTCAACTAATAAATAATATCATATCCCTTGGAATGATTAACTAGTCCCATTGGATTAGGTTAGGGATAAGGAGGAATTACTTGGGTTTATTCTTATTTTCTTGCCCACTAAACACCCAACCTCATATAGTAAAACAAATCAAACAATATAATTTAATATAAGCCAAGGGTGTATAGTAGAGGTGGGGTATGAGATAAAATAGTTGTGAGGTCGAGTGGTAGGAGGAAAAAAATTGCCATATAATTCATATTACATATAATAGTGATAGGTGGAAACTCAAAATAGTACATGTAACAACAAGCATCATAAAAATTTCATTATTAGGATCTTGATTGATATGGGATGTGATATTTTCCAAAAAATTATGCCCCCATGGATTTACATACAAGTGAAATATTTTATATGGTATAGGTAAACAATATGTAAATAATGCCAAGAAACTTTAAACCAAGAAATAATAGATAGATTTGTTTATTACAATCATGGTGAGTATGAAAATAATAAAATAAATAATTTTTAACCCTAATGGGAGTTAAAAATAGAATGAAATATTAATAAAGAATAGGATTTTTAATATTCAACAATTGATGGGTTCACCAATATATTTTATCAAAATTGGGGAACAAGGAAAATGATTAAATCCTAATTATGAAAAAATTCTATGAAAAATTTAAAATATTAAGATAATTAATTAAATTAAGTATTTATGATTTGGAAAATGTTAAATATGGAAACATGCTAAAAGGGGAAAGAACATAGAAAAATCACTTAGCTAGAAATTGAACAATGTAGGATAATGTATGAAACTATAGATATGAATGTGTGATTGTGTTGGTTGAATTTGAATTAGGAAAAAGACCTCACTTGAAATATAGATGATGCCACAATAATTGGATGAGGAGGGCTTAAATTTTAGTCCAAAGGAATCATCAATGTCTAGTAGGGTGTTTTCCATCTATGAAAATCTTGGCATGTGCATTGTCACTTATTAGTATTTTATATATGTTATGTGATGTAGAAATTTCCACATAAGCCACTATGTACCTTCTTATTCTCAAAGAACCCTAGTTTAGTAGACATGAGTAAAAAACTAAAATGGAAAATGGGTTAATGGTTTAATTTGTGCTAGTCATGCTAGTCCTTAAAACCCCCTATGTTGAGTGATGCCTACATACCAATACTCTAAAGAGGGATCAAACCTCATGAGGCTCTCCAATACTTCAATGGTGTGCATGAATGAATGGTGTAACACTATATATTGATGTAGTCCTAGTTTAATTAATGTGATTCAAAAATGACTTGTGACCTTTGATGTTTATATATATTTAGGTTAGGGATACTAGGGTTGTGTAGACTATGAATTGGGAAGAATATGTATTTTTTTCCTTAATGTCTAGTTAGATATTCTAGTTTTTTTCCATGTATGAGCCTCTTATGTGCCAAATGGTTATAAATGTGTATTTAAAGGTATATTTTTTGTAAATACCTTAGATGGGGCTCGATAAATGTGTCATAAAACTAATTAAGTGATTTTTAATTAGAGTAATTAGTCATTATTTGGTGGGAGGACATGGTCAGTGGAATCACATGATATCAATGGGTGGGATAGTCATAAAGGAGTGGCATTATCTAAGAAGCATATGAAACTAATTTGGAAGTGAAAATAAATATGAGGATGAGCTTAGGTTGTTTGGAGTGAATATTATGAATAATTATGTGCATTTATTAGGTCAAGATAGGGATTGTCAACATATATATACAGGAATAATGACTTAGAGTTGTGGAATTGGGCATGAGCTAAGTGTGTTTAAGAGGATGGTCAAAAACGAACTATTTTAGAATTAAATGTTAATTTATATGACTAAAAGGTCATATGAAGTTGATTATGATTAATTTAAACACCACTCAATCTATCACTTTTCCTTGTAGGTATAAGATATGCAACCTTCTTAGATGGCATAGACTATATTCATAGATTAATACAAACACTAAAATATGGTATTATATAATTAAAAATGGCATCCTTGACATATATTTACCTTACATTATTTTATTGTACATAGATGAATCTTGAAAACTATTCTCTTCCTATTTGGTTGTATTCTAGGGGCTTAACCTTCCTAATTTTCTATTAGTTACCTACATATACACCTTAATATAGGTATAATAATATTTATTATTATCATTATAATATTTTACCCCAATCATCAAATTAGTGTCCCTATCATTTTATATTCCTCTAACTATACTCAAATGACTCCAAAATTTTGAAACCATCCAAATCCACCATACTTGTCTGCACATTAAGTAGAAATAATTATACAAATTCATATCACCATTATGAGTCAATCCTTATGGTCTATATTCAGTGGTATGAGAATTTGAAAAAAATATTAATATATTTAAATAAGATAGGTCTAAGCCTGTTAACCATACATTAATTCTCAAGAATATAGATATACACATCTACGCATTAAGAGGAATAACCTTAAAGCCCCAAAATCATTAATAGTTCATAAGGAATATGCCCTAGATAAGTATGAATCATTACAAGATAAGTTATACACCCATTGTCAAGTATTTAAATCTATATTATAGGTTCCATCCATACTCATGGACCACTATTTCACACACACACACTTAAGGGGAAGATTTATGTGCAATTTGATTTCCCTCTTTGGAGCATTGGATATATAGTTAGTTCTAAATCATTCATAGGGAGAATTAGGGGTTAGTTAAACCCATAAATCTTCCTTATTATTACAAGTTAACCTATTATCTAAATTTGAAGTAATGTTTACAAATGGAGGAGATAATAATCTAGATAATACACACATAAGGACTTCCTAATACTACAATGAATAGTGGTATACAGGTAAGCAAAACAACCTATGCCAAAATAAAGAGATATAATTTACAAGGATGGATTAAATAAAAGGTAGATTCTTATGTTTTGTGTAAGAATAAAAAACCCAACATAATAATCCACGCAAATACAAATATCTATTTTCTTGATTCAAGTGAATTGTAATCCATTTCTATCCCTTTTTGTCACCTACATATAGTCTTAGACTTAAACAAAATACTACAAACCTTTTCACCCTAGTCATCTTAGTAATTATCCATAAATATTAAATTATAATAATTAAATCATAACCTTGTTTAACTTCGATAAATATTAAGAATTATGAATTATCCTAAGTTTTATTTTTTTAGGAACATTAATCTAAAGTAACGTAAAACATATTGGTGAACCTAATCCTTATATTGAACACATTAAACACTAATTTTACCCTTAGGGTTTTATCCTTATTTATAAGGTTTAATATTTTTAAATTTAAGTATGATTTTTAGACCTAATTTTAATTTTAACTCATGATTTATATAGTTTATATATTTTAACTCAAGATACGATTGTAATAATTACATGTTATTTTCCTAAAATATATAATATATCTAAAAAATATGTAATACCATGGGTCAAATCTTTGTGTAATAAATTTTAAGGATGAAATTGATCATGAAAAATCTTGTCTTAATTAATTTTATCTAAATAACCAATCTCAGTTAATTTTAGTTACTAATATACATAAAATACAATACATGACTACTTTTGTTCCTCTTACCTTAGACTTCAAGATCATGATTTATATTATCCCAC
Source organism: Torreya grandis (assembly GCA_037957365.1). Classification (NCBI taxonomy): domain Eukaryota; kingdom Viridiplantae; phylum Streptophyta; class Pinopsida; order Cupressales; family Taxaceae; genus Torreya; species Torreya grandis. Next base: position 1,903,407 of record JARHVA010002446.1, read on the forward strand.
TCACATTATTCACCTTAGGATTATATATTATATATTGGTTCATGTTATCACTACACGAAGAGTTCAAGTACCCCACTATGCACAACATAATATATATAGTTAGCTTTTTCCTTCTCCTCCCCATTCACCTCTCATGAGGCCTAAAAATCAAAGCAAAGGGTATGATATCATTGAATAACTAAAAAATATCCAACTAATATTTTTTAGTTGATATTTTCTATTTATATATCACCTTAGACTTGTACACTTGGTAATTTTACACCTTGGTTGTTCCTCTCAGTTCTCTACTTTTTCCACTTTAACAAGACTAACATCTACTCTATCTTTGTGACATTTGTCCTATATCTCTTAGTTTGACCAGTCTTATATTGATGACCCAAGTCTTATATCTTTCCTAGAATGCTTATAATGTATGTATCTTCTATCTCTACAAATTTAAAACTCATACCTGCTTCCTTGCTCTCTAGACACTAACATCTAGGGAAGATAGTAGTGTTGATGCCACTATCATATCTGATGCAAGTGTCAAGTGCCCTAAAGTCATATAATTTGAAAAATAAAAATATTCTAATGGTTTACCTAAGTGATTTAATGTTATTTATTAATCCAAAGGTATTGATATAAATACAATATCAACCCTCATTCATACCTCACCTAAGAATACCTAGCAATAACTAAAAATGGACCAAAAAGATTAGAGAGCTTTAAATTAATCAAAAGCTTCCCTATTTATTATTATTTCCATACCAATCATATGAAATACACATCTATAAGTCTAAATCACTAAATGAGTAGCTTAAGAGCCTAATTTCTGAAGTTACAAGCTAGGTCACTATTTTTCTTACTTTACACATATTGTATGATTCACACACAAGCCAACATGTAGGGGATAACTATGATAGTCTAAGGCCCTATTTAGAGTATTGGCTATGTATACAATGCCTTTTTATAATAGTGTCATTGGGGCTAGATTGAAACTGTGTGCCCATTAACCCATATTTTCCTAGGTCACATTAAAGATAGAAAGTTAGTGTTTTACCATTTCATAAAGAGTGATAGTCCATGACCTAGATATGAATGCAATAGAGTAAAGGTGAACCCAAAACTAGGAAACACCTAGGTGGTTGCATCTTATTTTATCAAATATTTTATATAAGACACTAACATTGAACCCATATAGTAATGTCAATGCAACTATCTAAGGCTAATTTACGATCTAGACAGCCAAAAACATCAAAACCAAAATATAATGATTGTTATAGATCTCTTTTCTTCTTGATTTCAACCTAATCTAGATATAGAACTATGTTAACATCAAAATAAGTTATATGCGTCAGTTATTTATCATTTCTATGTATATAATAGTTGTATATTCGATATTTAAACTATCTCAACATAATAAATTTAGTGTATTCTTATATCTAGGTTTAACATCTAATTTTCCTACTATAGATTTGATTATCACCCTTGTGCCCTTTCATTTCTATATAATCCTTTAATGAATCTAGATAACACTAATCTATATTCCATTTTAGGGTTAAACATTTGGTGAATATAATTCTTGAACATCAAACCTTAGGTCAAATTAGGGTTTTCTAATTATTTTACTTTGTTGTAAAGTTCAAAATTTTTATTTGTGAATCAATGGAAAATGTTAGTGCAAAAAATGGATTTTAAATGGAAGATAAATTGGAATTGATTACTCATCTCAATTAAAAAAAAATGATTAATAGATGCATTTTTGTATGTTACAAGAGATTAAATATGTAAACAAGATAAAACTAAGGTTGGATCACCTAGTAATGGTGAATCCTTAGGAGGTAATATAACTCAACCTACACTTATTGATCCACATAGATCTAGTAGGTATGTGAATTCTGTGTTTAACCCTTTATTCCTTGAAACTAGTATTGAAAAATCTATTATGGAATTACCCTTTGTTTTGACATAATAACTAGTTTCAATGCCTATTAATACTCAAAACATGTTTTCATCCCCTTTGGTGACTACTCAGATTTATAATCTAAATCCCAGTGGGCCTATTTTCAATAATTCCTTTCAGTTATAAATACCTTCAAAGATAATATTATAAACATTGAATAAAATGATTTAAAATCCACTCATGTCATAGATTCGCAAGATGTGTTTCATAACCATCTTACACTTGAAATATCTTTATATCCCTTGCCAACTAGATTTATTTCACCTAATTTCACATTGTATGATGGCAAAGGTGATCATAAGTAACATCTTCCAAAATTTTATGTGGCATGCCTTGTCTATGATTCTAATGATAAAATTTTGACCAAATTAGTTCTAAGAAACCTCAAGGACTTTGATTTGAGGTGGTTCTATGATTTACCTCTCCAATCTATCAAAGCATTAAAACCTATTATAGACTAGTTCATGGCACACTTTTCTATTAACATCTCTTAAAAGGTTTACTATGCAAAAATTACAAAAATCAAATAAGGAACTAACGAACCTATCAATGGATATGTCTTGAGATATAAGACAATGATAGCCAAAATGACCAATCTTATGGTAGATAAATAATTTCAAGATATATTCAAGAAATTTTTTTTTCATTCTTTACATTAGTCTATTATTTTTAAGAAGCTCAAATCTTTTGATGACTTATGTCTTATTGTATTAAACCATGAAATGAAGCTTATGTTATTGAATAAGCTCAAATATGTAGTAAACACACTAGTTGCATATACATTTAGTAATAAATTCAAAATTAAACCAAGATATAAGGTAAAGCCTCCTAAGCCTAAAAAGGAAACAACCAACATGGTTAACATAGTTTCATAATAGTCTAATTAGTTTGTCGTATATAATGCACCAAGGAGATAATTTACACATTTACCCAAGTCCCCATCTTCATCACTCCTATGCTTACTAGAGTGTCATATTATATCTCTTCCCTATCCTATTGAGATTCATATGAGTCAATATCTACCTAAAGGATATGATGTGAATGCTTATTGTGATTATCATCAAGGACAAGGACATTCTAAACTATATGCTTTACCTTGAAACAAAATATCTAAGATCTTATCGATGGTAAAAAGCTTATATTTGAGGATCCTATAAATAAATTAGGTTCATAACCTATTGATCACCATAAACATAAAAATATTTAACAATCCTTTGTAAGAACATTCTAAGAAGGAACCAAAAGCCCAAATGGAATATAATGCACATCCTCCATCACATTATGGACACCCATTAGATGATGTCATTGGTACTTACACATGACACATACCTCTTATGATTTATATACCCTCTATTAATTTTTATCATAGTTAAATTAAGGATGATGAATCTAATATTCATCATCTATTCATTCATGCATACCTTAATAAACAACCCTTACATAGTGTTATGATTGATAATGGTGAAAGGAAAAATATTTATACCATGACATTACTTACACATTTGGGTTATACTCATCATGATTTACACCCATATACTTTATCAATTAAATCATTATATGGAACCTCCTAGAATTTTTTTGGTGAGATTGACCTACTTTTACAATCTAGTCCTACACATGTGGTTACTACCTTTTCTATTATCCCTTCCACATTCATCTTTGATATATTATTGGGAATATCTTAGCTACACATTGTTTGAGTAGTGCCTTATAAAATTCATGGGTATGTTAAATACATTCATGTCAATCAGGTAATTATAATTTATATAATTCTATGTGAGCATCCTACTAAACAAGAAAAAATTATACCCAGACAACTATTCATCAATCCTAATAAGGATAATCAACCATAAAAGGGTAAGAAACAAACAATCCCCTTTACTAGGTAGTCAATATTTGAGAGTCCATTACATCAAAAACATACAATGGATTCCATGGAATCCCCATCTTCTACTACACACCATGATTAGATATCTAGAACACCAAAAAATGCACATATTTTTTATATGCCAAAGAAACCACATAGTACTCAATGATGAGTTACAAAAACACCTACTCATATTATGCATATTATTGATTCACAACCAAAGAGTCCTATTTTACATATGAAGATCACAATTTATAGCATAATGACATATATTACACCTATGCATACTCCTTAGTAGTGTAACTTTTGTATTACACTAGATTCTTAATGGGGAGATATATATGTCCATCCATTGAATGGAATCATAGGATGATATTTACTATTCAAAATTGTCAAAAATACTCTAAAAAAAACATTCAAAAATCCAAAAACACTTTCGGCACTTACATGTTATATTGTCTCCTTTACATCCATGTGTTCCTCCCATATTGATGGATGACATACTTATTGACTCCTACATACACATATGTGTCACAATTATACTTGATTGTGATATATGCAGACATAAATACATGATACATTCTTATTTAGGATGTTAGGATTTACCTCTACTCATGTCATATGGACATTGGGGGCATCCACTTTTTTGATATTGATATACATAGGTTATATGATTCGATGATCACTCTAAATTATCATGTTTGATATCACATATTTATTTACAAATTCCTATTATCCATGATTATATTTTACATAGGGTACTTGATATATAGTACACTTGACATAATTTTCATAACACATTGGATCCATGGGATACTATGACATGTTTATGTTGGTTGATTATGTTTTAATTTATGCACTTACTTGAGTGTCTTATTTTCCTTTTTTGATCATCTTAATATGCTACTTTTCTTATGGACCCCATGTTTATGTATATTTTTATTGACATTTGCATATGCCATTATTTATTGTATAAACATTTGAATATGTCATTCTTATTTTTATAGGCATCTGACTAAGTTATGTCCCTTCAATTGTGAAGCATTTGAACATGCCTCTTATTTTTAGTCTCATTAAACCATTACCTTTTGAATTTATTTTGAGTGCTCTTGTGTGTATGCTTGTTTGATTGTTGAGATTGTATTGTTACCATCTAGACATTTCCATGATCTTTATCATGCATCTTAGGCCTGCATGTGATGACATTGGTTATATATAATTCAATGATACATTTACATAGACATGGTCCTTCTATATGATACATGGTTACATTCATATAGTATACAATTGCATTATCCTTTTGAGGTAAGGTAAATATTAATTTTTATCTTACCCTCACATCAAATGGGGGGCATATCAATGGGGACATGTCATATAAGCATGTTATCCATAGTTTGCATAATTTCCAAATTCAGTAGGGGCATGATTAAGAAGTATTTTATACATACTCATTTAGTATATGCTACTTATATATGTTTTTAGAATTAGTGGGGGCATGATATGGAATCATGTTCTCCACACTCATTCTCCACATTGGCACTTATATCAGTTTTTAGATTTAGTGGGGGCATATCATATGGGCATGGATTCCACACATTCATAATTCTCAATTTTAGTGGGAGCATACTTTAGAAACATGTTATCCACACTCATCTAGTATATGGTAATTATATCATTTTTCATATTCAGTGGGGGAATGTCATATTGGCATGGCTTCCACACATTCATAGTTCTCAGCTACAATGGGGGTATACTTTAAAATCATGTTCTCCAAAAATATTATATATGTATCATCTCTTATTTACAGTGGGGGAAAGTTATAGAAACATGTCATCCACATTAGTACTTATATTTTTCTTAATTTTTCATATATAGCTGAGGAATTCTTTTGAAGTATGTTTTCCACACTTTAAATTGTTATCTGAATTGGCCAAATGCATAGTTATGTGATTTAGATTCATAATTATGGTAGAATTATATACATTATAACTATTGTTATACATAGTTTCATCTTGAGACATATCTAAGGTACATATGCTATGAAACATGTGCCTAATACTATAAAAATCTAAGTCAACTTCAAATTTCAAAACTATTTTATGGACTATTACCATATCTTGGACTTTTTCATATTGATACCCCATGGAATTTTATAAACTTTATTGAGCCAATCTACTATAGTAGTTAGTTTAATTTTTAGTATTGTTTAGGTGATCAAATCAGTCAATATTTCAAAAAAATCAAGTTAGACTTGATCATCTAACTTCACTAGGCTATAAGTATCATTGGGTTGCATGGTTGAGCTAATCTCAATTACTAGGTGGCAACTCACTTTTTATCTAATGTTGTGGGCATGCGCCTTACATTATATATATATATATATATATATATATATATGTATATATATATATATATATATATATGTATATATATATATATGTATATATATATATGTATATATGTATATATATATATATGTATATATATATATATATGTATATATATATATATGTATATATATATATATGTATATATATATATATATATATGTATATATATATATATGTATATATGTATATATATATATATGTATATATGTATATATATATGTATGTATGTATGTATGTATACACACACATACATACATACATATATATCTATATATATATATACACACATATATACACATATATACATACATATATACATATATATATATACACACACACACACATACATATATATACATACATACATATATGTATGTATGTATGTATATATATGTATGTATGTATATTTATATATATATATATGTATGTATACACACACACACACACACACACACACACACACACACACACACACACAATTAATCAAGGGGGTATTACAACACATATAATGATGACACAATATACAAGGTGTATAAAAGTAGCATCTACATACATACATATGTGTGTGTGTGTGTCTATGTGTGTGTGTGTGTGTGTGTGTGTGTGTACACACACACACACACGCACACACACACACACACACACACACACACACACACACACACTTGGATATATGTATGTAGATGCTACTTTTATACACCTTGTATATTGTGTCATCATTATATGTGTTGTAATACCCCCCCTTGATTAATTATTTAAATAATTACATTTTATCTTCATCTTTACCTTTCACCACATAGGTTAAATGAGTTATTTACTATAGTTAAATAGTAATTAACCCACTTTGTACTATCCTTAACCATAAAATATTAAAATTAAATAAAAATCTAAATCTACCCAAGCTTCTAACTAATTTATCTCATGGTTAAAACAATAATAATAGCCTCAAAATTAGTTTAACCCTCATATACCCCATGCCAACCTATTGAAATGGATTTTCATTCAACTTCACCCTTTTTTGGTGAATTCACATCGATCTTCCCAGATCAACATCAATCAGTTAGGATCGACATTGATCCATAAAAGCACAGTAGACCTTCATTTCTCAAGAGGAATGAACATGAAAGGAAGGAGATAATTTTGATCAAGAATTTCTATCAAAATGAATCACAAATCTGCATAGACCTTACCACCATCTTGCTACCTTTGAAGAGCATTTGATAAGTGATAATTGTTAGGTGATTTTGAATGTCATTTTTTATTGTTTCTAGCATCACTTTATTTAAACCATCTAAGGTCAGTATTGTATTATATTTAAGCATTTATTTAATTCTACATCTCTACCTTGTATCTACATTCTATTTCTTTCAATTTATCAATTTTCTAGGCCATCACTATAGTCTTTTTAGTATTAAGTACTTTTGCACTGAATTGACATTAGTTCATTTGAATCAATGTCGATCCTATTGGATCACCATAAATCCTTTTCTATAGCATAAAATAATTTGTAAACATCCTATTATAAATATACCATCATCTATATTTTGTCTCTATCTATTCTACATTTGATTTTTATCATTTTATCAAAAATACATGTCATTATTATAGATTGTTTTTAAATTTAAGGTTTTATATAAAATTGAAATAGATTCATCTAAATTGACATCAATCCTATTGGATTGCCATCGATCCCTACTCAAATTTCAAAATATTCTTTTCATCTATTTTTCTTAGTCTTAAAATCTGTATTTTGGTTTGCTAAAAATCTATTTGTGCATGTAGATGATCCTACCTAGATTAATAAATGATTCAGTTAGCATTTTTGATCTTCATATAATACCTCAAACTCTATTTGTTGATTAGATTGATATTTTAACTGACCTATCACTTTTCCTCATGTCTTTAATATGTGATTTTGCATACATTGAAGAATAATTGGTTGTAATCCAAGAAGACATAGATATTGCTATTGAATTCTAGGATGCTTATTTTAATCATATAAATATGGTTGTTGATTAATTATCTTTATCATTGCTTATCCATATTCTAAATATTTTGTAATTTCATGTTTATTTATAAACTTAAATGTTGAACATGGGTTGAAATCCATATAAGGAAGCGTATCACTTCTTGGGATTGGTTTCTTACCAAGCAGCCCACTTATTTTTCTATTAATCCATTATTTGTTTAAGTATGGTGAATTATAGGTCATTCCTCCCCACCAAAAGATAAGTTCACACAAATCTTGATCAATGGTATGTAACCATATATATCTCTAGGTAATCTTAAAAACTTTGCATGTACTTTATTTTTAATACCTAATTAGTCCACATTAAAAAACATTAAAAAATACTAAATCATTCTAGCACACCCAATGGGACCTAGGTCACATTTTTCTTTGTTAAGTTTAAAATCATTGAATTTTCTCTCTTTCCCTTTCTTCGTTTATGTGCATTCATCCAAAGATAAAATTAGGATTGCATTTTATTTCCTTTTCTTAAAAAGTTAAAATAAATTGCATTCATCTTTCCTATTTAGATTCTTTCACATAGATTAATATAGGTGGAAATCTATCATAGTTATCACTTTATCCACACACAAATCAAATTAAAATATTAATTAACACATCTAAACACATAAAATAAGGGAACTGATGGGGATTTCATCACCTCATGGCAACATTCTTTTTGGTGATCCTACATGGATTTCACCACCAAGGGGAGGATCAACTTGATTATTTAGCTGAGTATAATCTCTAGACCATTGGTATATTTTGGGTAAGCACCTGCACTAGATGTGGGATTGTGACATGAGGGGATCAAGCCCCAAGTATCAAGCCATGCACTGATACCAATATAGATCTCCTTTGAGCACCAAAACAAAATACCTAAAACCATCCTTAGATTACCATTTATTAGGACCTTTGTTATCTTTTCTTTTTATGTATTTCCTTTCACATATTAAAGCTAAAAGAGATTAAAAAAATCAAAAAACTTTAGTGTGCATGTCTTTCATCCATCATTAAAATAAGATAATTCAAAAAGAATTTTTTGTTTTATTTTCTATTTCATGGTTTTAACTAGGCAATAGTCAAAGAAAGAATCTAAGGAGGGTGTTACATCCTCTCCTATGGAGCATACACCTAGTCCTAATTATTCCCCTAAGTCCTTTGATAATGCTATGTTTCCATAGTGTTATCCTCAAGGAGATCCTTACTTTGTGTTAATATTATAAAATAACCCTATTACTCCTAATTATTATCTGAATAGTCAAAAAATACATATATCCTTCCCCCCATGCCCAGGACTTTCCACATAAGTATGGGATGCCTTTCAAGAGAACTGAGAGAACTAGAGAATTTACCATGGCCATGGTAACCTTTTCCATCAAATTTCTCCACCTAGATCTAATGCTCAGATATCACAACCTTTAGAGAACCAACCATTTATGGTATCTACCAATTCTCTAATCATTACTCAGATCCAAAATACCACTCTACCTATATCTACCATACCTTCCCAAATATTAGTGGTGTCAATTCCTACAAGTATCCCACCCATTAGGATGTCTTTAGCATATAGTATATATAAAATCCATCATGCACAACAAATCCCTTGCCTAACCTTTCCAATAGTGGGTCTCCTCAGCCACCTAGTATGTGGCTTCATCACAACTAGTGATAAACACTCACTTATAGTCTTTCCCATAAAAAAATATTCCACTACAAGTCTCATAACACATATTAGCATCTCAACCTATTATGTCTACCATATTAGGATACCTTCCTTCATAGCCTATGTCTACCTTTTGACCAACCTATCTACCCCTTTAGCAAGGTGTTTTAGGAAGTGTGCCTTAGAGTAATAATCAGATAGACCTCATGAACAACCTTATGAATATGATGGATAGTTTATAATCCTTTTCCTTTGTACATAATACAATGCTCACATATGAACAAATTTGTAATGATCCAATCCATCCCTTTGTCCCTATCTAACCATACACCTTGCAATGGGAGCTTCTTAAGTTTAGCAAATTCCAAAACAAAGAAGATCCTCAACATCACCTTAGTGCCTTTCGACATGTGTGTTATCATATATAACATGATGATGCCCTCCTACTTATAACATTTCCCATATCATTAGTGGGATCTAAATTAGATTGGTACAATTCCATTCCCTAACATTCCCTCTTTTCCTTAAGGTAGTTGGCCCATGTTTTCTTGGAACACTTCTCGATCAATATTTCTCAAAAAGTGACTATTACAAATTTTTATGCTATTAGGTAGTTGATGATGAATCCATATTAGACTTTGTGGCTAAATGGTGTAACTTAATCAACCCATTAAACTTTTCTTTCCCACAAATAGAATTAATTGAGTTATTTTCATGTTCTTATGCAAAACATATATCATCCATGTTACAAATTCAAACTTCTAAGAATTTTGAAAAAGCCTTTGACATGGATCATAAGCTTGAACTCTATGGCATTGAAGAGGGAAAAGTTAAGCTACGTATTAAGAACTTCAAAGTTGATCCCTTTAGAATTAGTATCAATAATCCTAAACCAAAAAGGGTAGCAAATGTAGTTACTATAAAAACTTCTTCCCCTCTGGCATCCAACCAATCAGGGTCTTTTGCTTCTCAAACATAGCAACCTAGGGGCATTACTCATTTCCCCCCTAAGAAATATACCCCTATAAGTGAGCCTTATACTTCAGTATTAGATAAAATCTTTCAAGCAAATGTTATTTAACTCCATCCTATTAGACCATTTGATGATACACATCCTAAACCCAATTGGTGTAAAGAAGATGAGTTTTGTGATTATCATAGGGTAATAGGACATGACATATAAGGATTCCAATCCTTTAAACAATTGGTACAAGACCTCATTGAGAAGGGGGACCTTTAGTTAGATAATCCAAATGTTCCTCCTAACTAAACCTTATATATTCTTAAATAGCCATTTCCAAATCATCCATCCACATCAAACATAGTCCAAATTAACCCTAAAAAAACACAAAATCAAGCTACTCATATGATTGACATAATTTATGATCAGTTATTGCCTAAAGAAGTCCCAGAGAAACCTTTAGTCTTGGATCTCTTTACAAGGGATACTTTTGATTAGAGTTAACCTTCAATCATTAAAACCAGTCTTGAAAACCTCATAGATCTTCCTCGATATCATTACATGAGATCATTCATGTGAACCATCACCTTCTCATACCAAATATTCTAAAGGGAAAAATGACACTACTCCTTGAGATGTCATAGATAAACATCTTGATACTTTTAGAGTTGGACATTCTACTCCTTTGATCCCTAGAAAGCATATAATGCAATCCTATCCTTTTGCCCAAAACCTTGACCCTTCAGAACCATCCTCTACTATAACACCTCCTTACCACAAATATATTAAAGTAAAATCTAATGCTCCTATCATCATTAGCTAGGACAATTGTCTTTGTATTCCACCAAAGAAATCCTTAGATCATCCTCAGGTTAAAGTTGATCTTTTTCAAATGTTAAAAGATACAAACCTTAGTCTAAATAACCCATATATTGTTAACAAAAAGAAGAAAAAAGGGCCTATCCCTTTTGTACCATCTCCATTATCTATTTTAGGTCCTCATTTGTCTTCTATACTTGTCATAGGTGTTTCTTCCTAAACAAGTGGTAAAATGCAAATTTTTCCTGCATTATTAGTCACAACTCCATATACACCTTCCTCCATTAAGGGACCATTATAAAAACCTAAAATAAAAGATATTAAATTTTTCCCTCTTGTAAAGGCTAAATAATAAAACCAAATGAGTAATACTTTGTTAAAAGAGCATATTATTAAAACCCCTATAAAACCTTAATATGATGATTTGAAGGGATCTTATGCTATAATATTGAAACAATTATTGGATATGTCCCTCATTATGTTACCACCTATACATATTGTTAACTTTCACCCTCAAATACCTGCTTGGTATAGAAATCAAGAAATATGTGCATATCATAGTGTACCTAGGCATGATACAAAAAAATTGTAAAGCCCTTAAGGCTATAATCCAATAATTAGTCTATGATGATGATCTCTTAATTGATGATCTCAATGGTCAAACTCATAAGCAAAAGGTCATTATTCCATCCATTCCACCCACCCATACTCCTACTAGTACTATAAGTGATAAATAGTAAGTAGCCTATTCAGATCCACCTTTATTACACATTGATGTCATCCATGTAACCACTAATTCTCAAAACCAAAATCCTAATAAATCTAAGGTTTTAATTACAAGAGAATATACACCCAATATGCTTAAACCATATACAAAAAACCTAAAGTTCTCTTACAAGAACTACCTTAGTAGAATCCAAGGAGTTGGTACAAATCTCCATATTAAAATAACTCCACCAAGCACCTATAAATTTGAGATTACATGAGCTTATAAAAAATTATCCACAATATCAATAAGCAATGATAGAATATCTCCAAGATATTAAGGCTTGACTAGATGAACCTCAACCTTTGTCAGATTTTATAAGAGCTCTTCAAATGGTCTCAACTCTTAGTTTTACTAATTTTGAGGTTATTCCTTTATCGCCTAAAGATCAAGATCCCACCCTTTTCATTATAGCTCAAATAAATCAAGCTCAAATTAAAAGAGTTATGATTGATAATGGGGAAAGTATTACTATTATTTACCCACATGCTTTCCAATAATTACAACTACCAAAAACCATTGTTTCCCAATCCTCAGCAATTATTTATGTGTTTAATGACATGATAGAACCCATAGTAGGAACAATAATTCTCCCCATTTGTGTAGGTCCTGACTCCATTAATGAGATATTTTATTTAATAGAAGGGACTTTCCAATTTAATATTTTATTAGGACATCCATGGATTCATGTGATGTGATGTGTACCCTCCACAATTCATCAATGCCTTAAATATGAACATGACAGTCAAGTACACATCATCCCTACTAACATGCATCCCTTTAAATCATGCAACTTCACCTTTAGACCAAGTGATGTCATAATATCCTCACCTAAAATTATCCCATCTCCATTTTTCAATCAAGCTTAAACTAGCATGATGATCCCTACCTCAAAACTACCTACTCCAAAGTCTATTAACTCCTTGATATAATAAATTTTGATGGGAGAATATCAAAATTTAAATCTTAATACCTTATCCACTCCTGGAGAATATGGACATACTAATAAGCAACCTATGTATTAACCTAGTCTAGGTGAGTTCATTCCTTTTAGACTACCTTTCTTCTGTACTTACTTAATATATGGTGAGATAAATCAAGCTACCTTAGAACCCAATGATTGTGTTTCCACTAAACCATTTACATCTAATTTATCCTTTCTTATAAATCCCCATTTTTTTAAACTTATCTTTATAATTGTGCCTAGAAAGGCTTTGACATGGGTAAATATGAGTAGGGTCCCCATGATGTCACATTAGGAGATTTTAAAAAACTATAGGACAATCATGGATTAGGTTTCAAGAAATATTATAAATCCACCCCCAAACCTATTATTCTACCATCTTTAGAAGAAGAAGAACCATCTTCCCCATCTGCTACCTCTTCCCCAACTAGCGATATTGTATCCATCCCTCCTAACTTTTTTTAGTCAATATGATCTCCTTAGAACCCCTCATTTTCCACCATGATGATGAAATCCAAACCATCCCCTCAGTATATCCTATCTTAATAGGACTTGATAGACCAACCATCCTTGTTTTTTAGTGTCAGGATGATGAGTCAATCTTGACCCATCTAGGTGCTAAAAACTATTATTTATGCAATTCTTTTCCATCCAAAACATCTAGCATATTAAATGAAGCCACTACTGATATTAATATCAGGTCTTAAGAAGTCTTAAGGATTATTAAAATTAGAAAATCCTTATATCTATAAGAAAACTAGGATGTTACCTTTTTTGATGCTAAGCTAATGAATCAAAAGCTCCTAAAAATGCATCCTCACATCATACTTCTAGTAAAAGAAGAGTTATAGTGCCTTTTATCTACTAAATTTATGTAACACATTAATTGTCCTTAGTGGATGTCCAACATTATTTTGGTCACTAAGCCTTTAGGGGGACTTCATATTTATACAGTGTTTCATGAGTTAATTCTTGCCTATCCAAAAGATGATTTCCCTCTCCCTAACATCACCCAATTAGTGGATTTGACTATTGGGTATGAAATGTTGTCCCTTATGGATGTTTTCTCTGGTTACAATCAAATACTTATTACACCATAAGACTAAAATTAAACTACATTTATTACTCCTTAGGGGACTTTCTACTACCATGTTATGCCTTTTGGCCTAAAAATGTAGGATCCACCTATCAACTAGCCATGACTTATATATTTCATGACATAATCCCCAAAATTGTTGAATATTATATAGATGATCTCCTTAGGAAGTCAAATCTCTGTAAATATCACCCATCTATACTTAATATCATTTTTTATCATCTTCTCTAGTATCATGTGTGTCTAAATCCAAAAAAGTGCATTTTTAGTGTCTTGATGGGTAAACTTCTAGGTTTCACTATTTCTATTCATGGAATAGAAGTATACCCCACTAAAATAAAGGATATTTTAGAAATGCCTCCTCTATCCAACCTTAAGTAGCTTCATATTTTATAAGGCAAACTCTAGTTTATTCATCATTTTATTTCCTAGCTCTTTGATTAGTCTCAACCTTTTCACCATTTATTAAATAAGGATATTCACTTTATATGGGATTCTCATTGTCAAGAAGGATTTAACATGCTTAAGGACTAAGTTTATCACCTCCTATCCTCCCTCCTCCTAAGGAAGGATAGCCCTTCTTCCTTTATATCTCAACTACAGACCATGTCTAGGTGCTATACTTGCCCATCAAGATGAGCCTCACAAAGAGTAGGTTATTTTTTATATAATTTGTACCCTCATAAAATATGAAACATATTATTTGCATACCAAAAAATTATGCCTAGCATTGGTCCTTGTATATTCTAAGATTCATCATTACCTACTTAACCATAAGACGTGCATACTTACGAGCACTTATCCACTTAAGTTAATGCATTATAAACCTTACCAGAATCATTAGATGGCTAGATGGATTATGCTTCTAGCTAAATTTGATCTAGAGTTTCTTCACCAAAAATCTATTAAAGGGTATATTATTGCTGATCAAATGGCTAAAGCACCTCTTAGTGATAATCAACCAATCAATTATGAATTCCCTAATGAATCTATCACTTCCACTTCTTAGTTAGTTATAGAGTATCAAATGATTCTATTCTTTTATGGATTTAAATGTGAGTGAGGAGGTGGCATGAGAATTATATTAATCCCTTCTCAAGGTATTATCATGCTTTTGTCTTTCAATTTAGACTTTGATTGCACCAATAATATGGCTGAGTATGAAGCATTGATTATAGGGCTTCAAACTACCCTTGCATTAAGAGTTAGGTCTATTAATATCTATGGGTATTCTCAATTAGTGATCAATAAGATTACTAGTGTATATCAATGTAAGAATAATATTCTCTAGTGGTATAAGATGTTAGTTGATCATCTTTTGTCTGCCTTTAAATGTTATACCATCTAGGCTACTCCTAGATCAACTAATAAATTCACTGATACTATGTCATCTCTTGCCTCTTTTATCCTAGCCCCATCTCCAAAATCTAAGTTATTTATCCTTATCTATCAAGTTAATCATTCTTCTTATACAAGGACTGATCTTCCATCCATTAATAATATTGATAAAAATCTAGAGGAGCCATGATATGCACAAATATTTGCTTATTTGTTTGTAGGATTGTCTCCTCCCCATCTATCCAAAGGTGCCAGATGTGTTTTCTAGTAAAATGTTGCCCACTATATCATACTAGGGGGTATTATTTACAAGCATAGTTTTGATGGCATTCTTCTCCATTGTCTCCAAAAGTATGAAGCTACCCTATCCATTCAAGAGGTCCATGATGGGTAGTGTGGTAGACATTTTAATGGCCATGCAATCACTAAGAAGATCTTATGTTTAGGTTACTATTGGCCCACCTTACATCAAAAATTTTGTGCTTCTAATAAGAGATGTGTAAAATGTCAACAACATGAAAATTTATCCCATGCCTATAGTAAAGCCTTATAAGTAGCAAGATACTTCTGTCCATTCTCCTAGTGGGGACTCAATCTTATAGGGCAAATCAATCTTAAATCCTCCTAGTGTCATGGCTTTATTATCACCACTATAGAATACTTCACTAAGTGGGTGTAAGTTGTGCCATTTATCTCGACTAAGGAAAAAAATATTGTGGATTTTATCCACCACTACATTATTTGTCATTTTGGAGTTCTATATAAAATAATAATAGATAATGGAAAATCCTTTAAAAATAAAACACTTTAGGTGTTATGTGATTCATTTAAAATTAAATTGAATTTTTCCTCACCTTATTATCCTTAGGCTAATGGTCAAACAAAAGAATCTAATAAAACTCTAGTCAAGATCCTAACTAAATTTGTTAATGGAATTGGCAAGGATTGGCATCTTCATATCTTGTTCACCTTGTGGGCTTATCAAACTAGTATTTGAACCCCTCTCAGTGTTACTCCTTTTTACCTAGTCTATGGTATGGAATCTATAATTCCACTGGAAGTCCAAATTTCCTCTTTTTGAGTCTCCCTTAAAGACATTATTTCTAGTGAGGATTTTTGTCAGAAGCTTTTATCACAACTCGAGCTTTTAGATGAGCATCACGGATTAGCCCTAGATCACCTTCGTATATATCAAGAAAGATTAAAATGAGTATATAATCAACATGTAAGAGAGCATGAATTTAATATTGGAGATCTTGTGCTTAAATAAAATCAACATGTCACTAATATGGAATGAAGTAAAAGGGGTAAATTTGCTCCTAAATGTCTTGGACCATACATCATAACCCATAAATACATATCTGTGGCATATCATTTGGCTTCTCTTGATGGTAAACTAGAATGAGAACCTCTCAATGCATTGCATCTACATCCTTACTATAGTTGATAGATCTTGGCTCATCTTGGTAAGCTTATCTTATATCTTGTCATATCCCTTTATTACAAAATACCAGATAATGATATGAGAGTTATGTGGTTATTTGGTAGTCACCATAAACTCAACCTTGAATATGTATATCCCAGCTCTATACATAGCATTCTCTCATGGATAAGTTTCACCTATTATGGGAGAAACCCCACATCATTATTTCCCTTATTTCCTAAATACCATTAATTTCCTAAGATAACCAAATCATCTCATATGATGAATTCATGGAAGCCATCCTAAGGTATCTTTTTATGCCATTTTTGAATAACTTCTTTGGGATTCAAAATCAATGAAAAGAAAAAGTATCAAAATGGGCTCATTAAATAGACTGCTACCTTGAAGGACAACTATAATCAAATATGTAAAGGTAAAATAACATACTGATACCTTGAAGGATAGCTATGCAAAAACATCAAAATGTAGACCACTCCCTTGAAGGATGGCTACCAAGTAGAAAACTTCCTGCATTGATCAATTTTCAAATTATGTCATTTTAAAGACCTAAAAAAAGCAATGAAAGAAATAACATAAATTTTCAAAAGTAAATCCAAATATATCTTCCTACATTTATCAACTTTTTAATTGTAGACTTCCTATAATGATTAGTCTACTTGTTGACATAAAAATGATTTGTGACAGATAAATTATAATTTAGAAATATGTGGTGAAAATGAATTATCCACATCCTATCACAAGCATATGATACTAATGACTAAGGTTGAAGATTTAGCTAACCTAAGTTATGTCATAATATATTAACATTTATAAAAGGATGTATAGGCCATGTAGATGAGAGGTCCTCTTTTGGTTATGGTCCAAGTTAATGCTGAACAAATCCATAATATATAATCACTAAAATCCATAAATCTATAACCATTAAAACATTAAATTTAATCCATAATACATGACATATAAATAATTAAAATCCATAAATCATAATCGTATAAGAACATAATCCATAATCTGTAATGCTAAAACATAAAAAAATCTATCTCATACCATCACATAATTATCCATAAGCATAACCCATAAACATCCACAACATGTATAATCATATTAACACAAAGTAAATTATATAACATCTAATCGATAATCCAGTGCATCACATCATCAATAAAAATATAACATGTCCATAAACATCAATAAATCCATAAGTAAATGTACATAATCCATAAGCATAAAATCTCTGTATATATATATATATATATATATATATATATAAACATTAAAGTTAATCCATAATCCATAACATATAAATAATTAAAATCCATAAATCATAATCGTATAAGAACATAATCCATAATCCATAATGCTAAAACATAAAAAAATCTATCTCATACCATCACATAATTATCCATAAGCATAACCCATAAACATCCACAACATGTATAATCATATTAACACAAAGTAAATTATATAACATCTAATCGATAATCTAGTGCATCACATCATCAATAAAAATATAACATGTCCATAAACATCAATAAATCCATAAGTAAATATACATAATCCATAAGCATAAAATCTGTATATATATATATACATACATATATATATATATACATATATATACATATATATATATATATATATATATATTTACATATATATATATATCAAATGTCTATATAAATGTCATAATAATAATACAATAGGGCTCTTGGCCCATATAGTATGCTCTACTATGTCAACTCAATCTTACTGATATGAATACTATCACCTTCCTCATCATCCCCTCCTCAGCTTGTTATACTCCCTAAAATAACTATAGCCCTAGGAGTATTCTATGATCTATGATGGATGGCCACATATGAAGAAGAATGTGGAACATCTAGTAGCTACCTCTATACAATCCTCTCATAGTAGGACATTTTATCAAGTAGGTCTCTATACTGGTGAAGTGGTACTATATCTAGTGGTGTATTTCGAGATCCTACAATATCTAGAGTTGGTCTCTTGGCCACATAATCTCTCATCTACTCCAACTCTACCCTATATCTATATTTCTCTTGTATAGCTTGATCCCTCTTCTAAATTCCCTAGTCTCAATCCCATCTGATCCTATCAAGCTCACTTTATAACCTTTTTAGTTCAACATGTAGTACCCCTACTAATCCTATCTTGGGGCATCTTGTAATGGTGCCTCCTCCATGTGTACATCTGGAGCCTCCTACTCTACCTCTCCTCTCACCTCATCCTATACCACCTCTAGTAGATGCCTCACTACTCTATCCTACCACCTCACCATCTCTCCCATAAACCAAGTGGTGTAATCATTTGTATATCCTACATCATCCACATCTAATGCTACCAACTCCTCTAATGCTCCCATCTAGATAATTATGGTATCTAGTGTTGGCCAATCTAACTTTGTATCATCTTGCCTATATACATATGGGGCAAATGGTACATCCTATAGTAAACCAAACTAATAGTGGACCCTATCAAAATAAAATAGCTCCATATGGTCCATCCATCACCCATATACCCATCTCTCTCAAGTTTCATCTCCTAACTCTATCTCTAGACTTGGCCATGTTAGAAAATGTATATATGGTCTTTAAATAATGTCTCTAATCTACAAGATCTTAAATACCTATATATATTATGCTAAATCATGTATTATCCTATCTAAATAAGGAATGCCTAGGTCATCATCCCATCATAAAAATCCTGCACTATACACCATGTCTCTAAAACTAACCCCTAGGGTCCTAAGAGGGTGTATCACTCAAATGTGCTCATATTAATAGTAGTGGAGCATAAATGTGATATTGAGTCATAGATTGTACCCACTATACCATGCCCATAACTCTCTATAAATATACCCTAACAATGTGGGTGCCTAAGCAAATATTGTCTTGTACTCTAGAATATCTACTATAAGTGCAGTGAAGCTCCATGAAAACCATCCTCCACCAGAATTAGGTAGTGCATAGTAATTCAATTCCAACATAAGCACGGTCAACACTAATCTCTCTATTAGTGCCTACTTGTATAGGGGCTAGAATGAAAAATATACAACCACAAATCTAATATGAGTAACATCCTCACCATCTAGTCACGCTAGCATTGTCACATGCCCAACCTCATCTATCATATAAACTGGGGCTCCCTAGATTGGTAGTCCTAAAATATAATGGATATCCTCAATATTAATGGTGATCTCACCTATTGGAAGTTAGAAGGTTTTGGTGGTATAATCCCACTACTCTATTAAAGCCACTATCATGCCAATGTCTTGATGAACATGGAGATAATGGTGGATCCCTCCAAAGCCCACCACATCTAGATGTGCCCAATCCTCATCATCCATATCCTCTCATAGCTCCCTTATTAATGGTGTGACCCTATCCCTCATAGTCAGTAGCTCATGTGCTTATCACAATATTCTTTTGTTACTTAAGTCCTAAATACTAAATTTTATATAGATCACTATCATCTCTTTTGAATCATTTTCATCTCCTTCTGATCACTATCAACTTATTAAGGATTGATGTCATTTTCTTTTGATCGATGTTGAGCCTATCAGAATCGATGTTGATTTTTCCTTATCATAATTGATCCTCTTAGATCAATATTAATTCCCTTTTCCCTAATTTTTTTTTTCCTTTTTCCCCAAACATTCCTAATCTACACCCCCCCATATCCTAAATTATCCCCTTCCCTTAAGCTAAACATTCTAACAATTCTAAAAACAAAAAACAAAAAAATAATAAAAAATTCAAAATTGCCCAAAAACATGTCGGCTACCTCATAATGCACCCATCATCATTATCGTCCACTCCCAATGGCCTCCATCATCTCATGTGTATGTTTGAATGCTGAAAAATCATCAAAATTCACTTAGATAACTCTTTTACACTTGATAGCTAAATGAGCCTTCTTATTTGTTAGTGGGGTATTTATAGCCATTATTATGATTGACATTGATTATTTTGATCGATGCCAATTTTATGTAATCATCATCAATTCCCTTGGTTTTATAAATTCTTGCATTATGGATCATTTTCCATACTTTTAGTTTGGTTCCAAAGCCATGTCTTATTGCCTTTGTCATAGCCATCCCATTTTTTTATTACCCTTTAGATTAGAGAATTTTCACCCCTTATCAGTTCTCTAATATCTTAACTTATACCCTTGTTTTTTTGGGTATCTTACCCCAAGTAAGACCATAAGGGTGTATTTTTATCTTGAGAACATTTGTTTATAGGTAATTCATACACCATATACACATTAGATTCTTTGGTTCGCTATTCCTCTCTCTTGTTCTCTTGATAACCTTTTTCACTAGCTTTACCTATTTTATCTATGGAATTTCACTATTTGATCTAGTCTTTAGGGCATTACTACCTAAATTACTCTTTATTCCATTAAGTACAAACATTGAACTCCTTTGTAGCCATCCACATTTTTTATCTTTAGCTATCTTCCCTTTTGTCACTTCCACCTTACCCATTTTTATTCTCCATTCCATCTTGTTCAAACCTATCATCCATTCCATTTCACTTCTCGACACCCATTTTGAGGGGGAATACCTTCTCATAATAAACATGGGGTAGTTGACTCCTAATAGTTTTTGTCTCATAGCACATCATTGTATACCACTCTACAAAAAGGGGAAAACATAGATGATATTTTTATACACCTTGTATATTGTGTCATCATGATATGTGTTGTAATACCCCCTTGAGTAATTATTTAAATAACTACATTTTACCTTCATCTTTACCTTTCACCACATAGGTTAAATGAGTTAATTATTATAGTTAAATAGTAATTAACCCCCTTTTTACTATCCTTAACCATAAAATCTCAAAATTAAATAAAAATATAAATCTACCCAACCTCTTAACAAACTTATCCCATAGCTAAAACAACTTGAACAACCTTGAAAGTCATTTTACCCCTCATTTACCCCATGCCAACCTATTGGAATGGCTTTTTGTTTAGCTTCTCCCCTTTTTGGTTAATCGACATTGATCCTCCCAAATTGATGTTGATCACTTAGGATTGACATCAATCCATATAATCACATCAAACCTCCATTGATTGAGAGGAATGAACGTGTAATAAAGGAGACCATTTTGATAATGAATTTATATCAAAACTAATCAAGAATCTGCATAGACCTTACCAATAACTTACTACCTTTGAAGAGCACTTGATAAGTGATTATTTTTAGGTGATTTTGAAGGTCATTTTTTATTATTTTTGGCATCACTTTCTTCAAACCATCTAAGGTTAGTATTTTATTATATTTAATAAGTTATTTAATTCTACATCTATGCCTTGTATCCACATTCCATTTCTTTCGTTTTATCAATTTTCTAGGCCATCACTATAATCTATTTAATATTAAGCACTTTTGTACAAAATTGACATTGATTCATCTGAATCGACATCGATCCTATTGGATCACCATCAATCCTTTCTTAGAGCATAAAATAAGTCTTAAATAGCCTATTTTAAATCTACTATCATCTATATATTATCTCTATTTATTCTAAATTTGGTTTTTATCATTTTATCAAAAATATAGGTCATTATTACAACTTGTTTTTAAATTTAAGGTTTTACATAGAATCAACATCAATTCATCTGAATCGATGTCAATCTTATTAGATCACCATCTATCCCTGCTAAAATTTCAAAACATTCTTTTCATCTATTTTTCTTAGTCTTAAAATCTATTAAAATCAACATTCTAGTTTGCTGAAAATTTATTTGTGCATATAGATGACCCCGCCTAGATTAATACATAATTTAGTTAGCATTTTTGATCTTCGTATAGTCTCTTAGCCTCTATTTTCTAATCATAGTGATATTTAATTTGAGCTAAGACTTTGCCTTTTGGATTTCATGTGTTATTTTGCATACATTGAAGAATAATTATTTGTAATCCAAGAAGCCATAAATATTGCTATTAAATTATAGGATGTTTATCTTAATCATATAAATCTTGTTGTCGATTAATTATCTTTAGCATTTCTTATCTAAATTATAAATAGTTTTTAATTTCATGTTTATTTATAAACATGAATGTTGAACATGGGTTGTCTTCCATCTAAGGAAGTGTATCACTTCTTGGGACTAGTTTCTTACTAGGTAGCCCACTTATTTTTCTATTAATTCATTTTTTGTTTAAGTGTGGTGAATTTTAGGTCATTCTTCCCTAGCCAAAGAGGAGT
The DNA here is from genome assembly GCA_037957365.1 of Torreya grandis. Taxonomy (NCBI): domain Eukaryota; kingdom Viridiplantae; phylum Streptophyta; class Pinopsida; order Cupressales; family Taxaceae; genus Torreya; species Torreya grandis. Next base: position 1,926,904 of record JARHVA010002446.1, read on the forward strand.
TCACACAAAGATTGATCAATGGTGCACAACCATCCATATCTCCAAGTGATCCTAAAAACCTTGCATGTACTTTGTTTTTTGTAGCTAATTAGTCCACATTCAAAAGCATAAAAAAATATGAAAAAAATCGACTTCAAATCTTTATTTGTATTTTTCCTAATGTTAGTTTTTAGATCCTTACAATGACACATCCTTTTCAAAACAACTTTATTGTAGGTAAGGCGATTACATTGACACATAGGTGTAGTCCTAAACCTTTCTCTTTTGATTTAAATTTATTTCTAGTACTTTCAACCCAAATTATATGCACTAATTTTATACTATAATATGTTCTTGATTGTATTTTATTCACCAACAAAAAACTCAATTTGGGCACACAAAAACATAAGGTGTGTATACACACCCAAGTATACATTCCTTTCTTTTAAACTAGTATTTTCATTACTATATTAAAAGAGGGGGGAACATAGATGATATTTTATGATTATATAGCACCTCAGTCTTGTACACTTGGAAAAATTAGACCTTGGCTATTCCTCTAAGTTCTCTACCTTTTATACTTTTACAATTATTTCATATTCTCTATATTTATTCCCATTGGTCTATATCTCTTAGTCTAACCAATCTTATATTTATGACCTAGGTCTTTTATCTTTCCTATAATTCTTAAAAGTACTTTATTTCATCTCTACAAGTTCAAAATCTATACCTAGCTCCCTATTTTGTGGACACTAATGTCCAAGGCTGATATCAATGTTAATGATAATGTCCTATCTTGATGCAAATGTTTAGTGCCCTAAAGTCATCCAATTTTCAAAGAAACATATTCTAATGGTCAACCTAAGTACTTTAATTCAAGTTATTAATCCAAGGGTATTGATATAAATACAAGATCAAACCTCATTCATATCTCACCTATGTATACCTAGCAATACCTAAAAAAAGACCAAAAAGACTAAAGAAGATTCAATTGATCAAAAGATTCCCTATTTACTCATTTTTACATACTAATCAAATTGACTTCACATCTATAGGTTTGAAGTACTAAAAGAGAAGCCTAAGAGGCCAATTTAAAAAGTTACAAACTAGGTAATTGTTGTACTTAATTTTGACATATTATATGATTCACACACAATACAACATGTAGGAGAGAGCCACATCAATTTTAGGCCCTCTCTAGAGTCTTAGCTACGTAAGAAGTGTCCTTTGACATCAAGGTCATTAAAATCAAATTCAAACTTTGGTCCCACTAACTCATTTTCCCCTAAGGTCACATTGAAGATGGAAAGCTAGGGTTTTACCATTTCACAAGGAGTGACAATCCATAACCTGGATCTAAATGCACCTATGTGAAGTCAAATAAAAATGTAGAAACACCTAAGTGGTCACATCTTATTTCAATAGACATTTTGTACATGAAAATAACATCAAACTCAGATAATAGCATAAATGTAACCATCTTAGGATAACATTACTATCTAGAAACTATGAGCATCAAAACTAGAATGTGATGATTATTATAGAATATCCTTCCTACCTACTTTTAGCCTGTTCCAAATCTAGAACTGCATTAAGATCACAATAAGCAAAATATTTCTTTCTTTATCATTAATATATTTAGCATAGTTGTACTTACCATATTTAGACTATCTAAACATACTAAGTTTAGTGCATGCTTATATATGATTTTAACATTTAATTGGCCCAGTATAGATCTGATTATCACCCTTGTGCCATTTCATTCTTGTATACCCCTTTAATCAATCTATATAACACCAATCTAGATTATATTTTAGGTTTTTAAATATTTTTATCCTATTTACCCTATTTTTGGACTAATGTGAATCATAATAGGCTAAAATAGTATAAATAATTCAAATTGTAATACACACACACACACACACACACACACACACACACACACACACACACACACACACACACACACACACACACACGTACATACATGCATAAAGCATAAATGTAAATGTAGCTGATTAAGATAGATTTGATAATGTAATTTACTATTAATGGAAATTAATAAGGAGATCAATATACTTATCTTTATTTTTTAATTTATCGATTGTGATTGTGTTTTGATAATGGAAACAAACTAAAAGAAAGATTGTGATTTATTTAGATCTAAAACTATTTTTGTATGTAGGTTAAATAATGTCAAGTATGGGAAAATTCATTTATGTTAGTGATTGGGGTTGATGTTACTTCCCTAATCAAGTTTTCCTCTTTGTGACTATACAATGTGGTGTATCTATTTGATAGGTTGTTGTTTGTGTGATATATGACCCTTAACTACAAACACAATTCTGTAAATCAACTTCCTTATCCTTAAAACCCTATATCAACTTGTGAAGGATGAAAAATCATAAAAATTGAGGAAGTGTAAGGGTGTTTAGCTTACCCCAATAAACCTCATTGATGATTGACCACTTTCTATGTATCCAATACTTCAAAGAGGGAGGTCAAGCCACATGTAGTCAATCCCCTTGGTGTGAATGTGCAATTGTGACATTTTTATATATGCATACATTTATAAATTTGGCTATGATATTAAATATTTTGGGACTTGACATACTTGATGTGTTTCAGAGTTGGATGATGACTATTCATAATGTTTGATTTATAATTTGTGAAGAATAGGGAGAATTTTATTAATGTACAATAGTGTGTTTAAGGAGTACATGAGAGATGCAAATTGTGAATAATATTATCCTTGATATATATTCATATGAATTCAATTGGGTAATTTTTTGCACCACTAACACATAGGTGAATGGGTTGATGTATAAGAGGTGTTTATTTTTTTCAAAATAGCCATTTCTAAGGAAAGGGTAGTAACATTAGCTTCAAGATAGTAAAATCAACCTTTCCATCTAAGTGTGATGTTATTATATATGATAAAAAATCAAATTTAGTATTTAAGTAGGATATTTAATTATATGGAATATTTTATAGGTGATTGATAACATATTAAAATGGATCATGATCATAAGTAGTATACATGTGTGTGGGAATGGCGAATGTGAGTTGTTTAGTGATTTAAAAGTCATGTAGGATAAATGTAGGTCAAGTTAACATTTTAAAGTGTTAAATAATATATTTTAGTGTATATAAAGGCACCCATTTTATTATAGTCTTTGGGAGAAGGCTCCAAGTGTGTAAGCTTCTCCAAGCAAAAATTGTAATTAAAATATAGTAGTCATTGTCCATATAATAAAACTTTAATTATAAACTATACTTAAAACTTGAAATTTGAAAGAGAAAGGAAGGAGTACACCTATATGTGAGAAAACCTTATTTCCATGTAACTTGTTGGAGACGCTTCATTGTCAAAAAATTGAATAATTTTTATACCTTGCTAAAGCACATGGAAAGCATGGTGAAATAGAGGGTGATCAATACCAATTTGAATTTTAACTAAGGAAAAGGCCGTGGATTAGATGAAAAAATCCCAAAACCATATGCAACTAATATATAATTGATCTTATAACCTCAAGATGATAAGGTAAGAACCACACAAAGGGTTTTATATGGGTAGTTCCATCATCATTATGCATAATTGATCATCCATACACATTACTTCAAAATCAAGAATCAACCATAGTAGACAAACTTATAGATTCAATTTTTATTAACACTTGAAAGTACTTGATAAATATTTCAAAAGTGAAAATGTGTAAATGTCCATAAACAAACATCATGCCTCACTAAATTGGTGTTAACTATAAATTGTTAGATTGTGTATAAAATAAAATTACACCCACTTAAACTATGAAATGGTGTATACGTGTATGAACCAATATCATGCCCAACTTAATCTATCCTATAAAAATAGATTATGTGTACCTTGCACATTGTGGCAACCAATTTTATGACTAATAATATTTTTTGAAACTAATAACTTCATATTTCTTACTAGTTAATTCAAGGTATCTTGAAAAAAAAATTATATTTTGTATAACGTTATGTTATGTCCCACTTTGTTTATCATGCTTAAATTATGAAAATATAACATAAAATTTAACCTATTATAATGGTTATAACTATTTATTATCTACACAATAATATATCAGATAATAAAAAGATATTATGTTATAGTAGCCATAATTTAATACAATTTAGTTCAAAGTATTAAATTTAGGACTATGCTTATCCTTACACAAAAAAAGTAGTCATTGATAAGATAGTAAAATAGTAGAAAAATATCCCAAAATAATTATAATATCCATTAATGTGATATTTTTCTCAATAATACAACTGAATACATTAGTACAATTAATAAAATACACTATAAAGAATAGTATGATACTCATAATCCTTATTTAATATAAGTTTATAGTTGTAGAGAGGGAGCACATTATATTAACACTTTTCTTCCAACCATAGACCGTCATTATCCCAAACACCTCCCCATAAGGAGTAGCCCTTCATTTCATGAGAGAGTATATGAATGAAGAGGAAACATTCATAACCAATTAATAACATGTGAAATGTGTGCAATCCTATTACATGCAACCTCCAACAAACATACAAACTAGACTATACAATGGGTAAATAATGTATACCACTATAACATTACTATATCCCAAATCATTTTAAAATAAAATCAAATTATAAAAATTTGGGTCTAATAGACATAAGCAATACTCTCTACTAAATCTTACCATTATCAATAAATCATTTGTTCAATCGATGATGAATAACCTAGAAAAATATTCATGTTTTTAATTCACCATCTATTAAATAGATGGAAGACCATAACATAAAAACCATAGTCATACATAGATGTCATATCATAACTCACAAAAAATCTATTTATAGCTAAAAATAGATCAAGTAAATGTAATGCAAACTTATTTATAAAAACTAAATCAAATTTATATGAAAAACTATAATAATTTAAGACCTTTCCATTCATTCCTCATAAATAAGATCATGTTTAACTCAATAATAATATCAACATGTTTATAAAGGGAGATAAACACATGATTTATAAAATTCATGTAGTATAATATTGTATATTATGTTACAACTACATTAGCTATCATAGTAATCCTATTTGATACTACAAAAACTTATCTAATTAATATAAGAGATCAATATATAGTAATAATACTAAAATCAAGGAACTCTTATTTTCTCATATCATTTACTACTAATAAATCATTTCAATGGATTTAGAATCAGTCTACCATATTATTTGTTGAAGTCCCTTAAGAGTACAACCCTTGATTTTTAAATTAATGAATGAAATGTCATCATTAACCAAGGACTTATATTTCTACTTGTTAAATATGATGAGGCACTACAAGATAAAAAAATTCTATTGGGAGGGTCTTCTATAGAGGAAGACTCCCCCAAAGAAGACCCAACCATGGACTCCCCCCAAGCTCCTCCCATGCCTTCCCCTGCAATCCCTAATTACAAAATTCTCATAAGGGACCTAACTCTCAAGCTAATCATAAACAAGCCTAAACCTATTGGTTTTTAAGAGGAGGATGTAGTGGAATCCCTAGGGAAAAGTAAGGCATTCATGTCAAATTTGGTCATGAAAAATAAGAGACAACTAGAGGAATTCAATGGTAAACTCCACAAAGTGGGTTTAGGCCTTATCAGTCTGATCACAGAATGGAATTCAATTAACAAGGAAGCCAAAAAATTGTTATAGGCTTTTACATATCTCATTGAGGTAGAGGTTCCCCCTATAGATATAATAATGAAAAGGTATAGGTTCAGATCAATCCTAAACCCTTCCCTAAACCCCTCACTATTACTAATACTCCTAAGAAGATCTTAGAGAAGAATCCTTGAATTAATTTGATGATGATCCTCCTAAAGGACATTGCTGAAGGCTCGATTAATAAAACCTAGTCAAAGATCATTAGGAATAGGCTAAAGGACAAGGTGGAGGAAAAGGACCCCATCAAAAAACTCATGGAGGATAATATGCCCCATGATTAATTTTAATTTCTTGTTTTATATTATTTTGTATTCTACTCTAGACTTATGCTAGCCATTTTTTGTTTTGGTTGTACTTTGTTTTTTTAGCCCTCAGGGCTTTCTTTGTTATGTTTTTCTACTAGTTTAAATTTTAGGCTACAAGATTTTTGTAAAACCTAGTTATTTACATAATCAAATAAAAAATAGTATTAAAATATAAAATCTAAGACACTCATGTAATATATAACAATATATTCTTATATCCATTAGTATTCAATCCATCATTTACCATTACATATGGTATGCATTATAAAAATCTATGTATTTTCAAGTCATGCTAGGATAATGTACAAATCTCTAAGGATGATTCATTGCCTAACAATGAATTTTGTCAACCATCAAATTATCAAATTTATAATCCTTTAGGTGGATGAAAATTTCCACCTAAATGATTATAAATATACTTAGTTTAATGTTTTTCAAATAAAAAGAGGCTTTTAACCACAATCCAAATGGAGAAAAACATCCTTATTAGCTGTAAGGCTTTGTGATGTTCAAAATTCAATAATATTATACCATATAAATCAATTGAAGACTCAAATATCTCAATTCAACCAAACAAGTATAAAATCTACTTAACTTAATTAACTCATTAAATACAACAAGATATCATAGCTTGCATAAACCATTATCACTAAAAATGAAATATTATAAGCAAAAAATAAAATATGTAATGCAAATAAATCATGATGCATAAGAGGACGTATGATACAAGCAATAATAATTAATATAATGATCATCTACAACTTTATAATAATCCCTTTTAAACACAAATGTCAAACTACATCTTTAAGATATACCAAACTTACATAAAATCATCATTTTAAGCTATATATTAAGCCCATGATCCATATGGAATGTTTTATATTGGGATATTTTACTTTAAACTGGAATATATTCTCCCTATTTGCATGCGTACATAACTAAGAGTTACAAATTTCTAGCACACTTGAATTTCAAGCAAGAATAAGTTATTCTATACTCACCTAAAGCACAAACTTAGGATCAATTCCCACTAGTTTTATCATGTGATGGAATGTGTGTCTAACTTCCTAGACAAGGGAACTCAAAAAAATACTTAGTACTAAACTTATTCTTAATCCTATATCTAACTCAACTTACTTATTCATCACTTAACATTCAAAATAAAAAGATTCTAACATACAATGATAACAAACAATATCAACTCCATTATAACCATAAATAATTAAACACAAAGATTATGTCAACATAGGCTTATTTACATTATATTCATAAGTGATATCAAAGATTATAGTGATTCAAAGTTACAATGATGACCAAATTTTAATCAACTCATCAACAAAAATACAAATTACACTAAGGGGGTATTTATGCTTGGTTTAACTTGACCAATCAGTTATAAAAGTATATAAAATTAAGATGACTTGCTAATGATCATCAATAAAATTGAGTCATGATATCCATTTACAAAAAAATCTGATGGACCTAGGCTTATATACCCCTATATTCTCTCTCGATTATGGGTCCTCATCTCTGAACACCTATCTTCCCGTAGGCTAGTGTTGGATTCACACATGACTTAATCTTCTCTTATGTTCTTACAAACTACTTCATAACCATCTCCACTTTCCACACTTTCCCCAAGTCTTCTACTAGTTTTTAAGTCCTACATTCTTAGGTTCTCCATTTAACATGTGTCTATACTCTATGGGATTTGATTATGGGATTTGATCCTTCCATGCCATAGACTCCCACACCATGGTATTATATGCCATGGTATTCTATGTCATGTCTCTCTATGTCACTTTTTACTAAAATGTACTTAGCCAAAATAGTCTTCAAAATTGGGGGCACAACATCACCCCACACTAAGCTAATAGTCTTCCTTGTACTATTCATTATTACTCAATTCCTCCAAAATTTCAAGTCCTATCTATTTTATTTAATTCTTAATTCCCTCCCAATGGTTTAAGGCATTCTAGAGTTGGGATATCATTTATTCTACCACTTCATTAAGCTTCTTTATCTCATTGGGCTGCTTGAGACAATCACCTACTTGAATGACCAAATGCTCAATAGATGTAGAAGCATCCTTATGAACATATTCAAGTGAGGTGAATTATATTCAAACCTATCCTTAGTGTGCCAAAAACATTTAATTAATCTCTTAGTGGTGAACATTTCCTTTATTTTCCACACCCTTAACATCTTCAAATTCTTTAGCACGCTCAGTGCATTATTTTATTACTATAATTTTTGTTATCCAATTGTTGTCACTAAACCTCCTTTTCATAAAAAATTTCTTCCAAAATTTTGTTGGGCTACACTAGCATAGTAAAAATCCCATCCAATATGGGAATTTTACAACCAATCCTATTCAAAAATCTCTTACAAAACTCCATCGCTTAAGTAAATTATTTATTTTCCCATGTTTGATAGTGTCAAGGGTCGGTCTTGTCCTTGAATTGATTTTAAAAAGGTTCTAATAGGGTCTCCAATTTGTTAATGGTCTCTCCAATAAGGAATGCCCCATCTAAAAGATCTAGATATTGATTCATAATTATCTTGTAGAGGCTTAGGGTCTTTACCGAAGTCACTATTTCTTTCTCTAACTGGTGCTTGACCTTGACCAACTCTTCTTCAAGTTTTATTCTATCAGCATACTCATTAAAATATAGAATAACTATTATAACTTTGTATTTAACCCTTGTGGTATAGTATTTTTAGACCTGAGTCATCCAACTAATATAATGGAATCACATCTAGGTGTGGGTAGCCTATTGGGTGAGGTGAATCTCTAGTTTTTTTATAGATAGTTCCCTTGATACATCGACTAAGTTCAAATACTAATCCTAATTATTTTTCCAATCAAAAGGGATAGGAAAAATACATGAAGTCAAGACTATTGGAGAGTTGTCAGTGATTTCATGGAGGTATCCTTATGAGTGGATGAAGTGATTTTATAGCCTACGTAACAATGACAAAGTGTGTAATATGCTTGTCCTGGTATGTTTGAAGAAGGTTTGGTTGATCTTTAGAGTTGTCTTGGTTAGATATGTTCAAGGATGAGTATGGTGATTGGATCATGTACAAGTTGTCCCTAAAATGTTATCTATGATTTTATATCTTGTGTGCATAAGTGGAATATATCTGGTAGTCCATAGTTTTCATCTAGATAGTTTGGGTCTAGTGGCAAAAAATCTGAGTATGTAGTTTGTTGATGTCACCATTGTCATGTGTGTATGAGTTAGGGGTAGTTGGTCATATGGTTGTGATCACATTAGTCCCTAGTTTCTATGTATTAAATCCTAGGTCATGCATGTAAGCTCAGTCAAATATATGAGGATGCAAAGTTGACTTCTCAGTAAGAATTCATTATTTCCCCATAGCCAAATTTGCAATGTGGCCAAAAAGAGCCAAGTAAATAATTTTATGATGGAATATATCACACATGTGGATTTTTCAATAAAAGGTGATCATATGGGTTTGTTTAGTTTTAGACCTAGTTTATTTTCACTAAAATTTAGATCATATGCTAAAGCATGTCAAAAGATGTGCATATGTAAAGTTGGGCTTCCAGGTAGTTTGACTATGTTTTTCCATAACCAAAATTATGTGTCAAGAAAAGTTGAGTAGGAATTTTGATGGTGTTATATCTTGCATGTGTGAAGGTGTCAAGATAAACTAATCACATGGGTTTTTTAAATTTTGATCTTAGTTGATTTTCACTAAAATTTAGATCATGTTATGAAGCACATCAAACATATGCTTGTTCAAAGTTGGTCTCCTAAGCAGGTTATTGACATAGTTTGCTTTGTGATAGACATTCTTGAGAAGGAATTTTAACGATGTTATAGCTTGCACATGTGTGGGTTTCAAGAGTATATTATTATATAGATGTATTCTCCTATGTGAGGAGATCATTTGGTCCCAATTTGATATCATGCATTGAATCATGGTGAAATTTATTAAGGTCTAAAGTTGGCCTTCTAGGAATATTGAAAGGGTCTCCATAGTCATTTTTGAAAGAGTTAAATCTCAAGAAAGATCAATGGTGCATGTTTCTCTAAGAATTTAGGAAGTATCTAGATGAGGATAGGTGCACAATATTTAATGTATAATCAAATGTACATGATAAGGATCCAATAGCAAGTGGGTGTTCATAAAGATTGATCAAATGGTGAGCATTGATAGTTAAAGACCTAGTTGATCCATACATATCGATGAAGCACATGGAGTCAACATTATAAGATTATATGAGATGAGGTCAATGTGATTGAGTTTTAACATCTAAACATTTGTGCTTGTGTATTAAATATTCAAAAAGATAGATGATGCATATTTAATCTAAGCTAAGAGGACATGAGATGCAAGTAGCGTGTTTGAAGGTTAACTATGACCATTTGAATTAAAATATTTGAATTTAACATAGGGAAAATCTAGAGCTGTATATTTTGTATATATCTTTTGATAAAAGTCAAATTTGTTGGTGTTGTAAAAAGAAAAGATGAAGAGGAACCCATGATGCATCTAATGAACCTGATTTAAAGATATGGAATAGGGTAAAATCAAATATATTGAGCCTAGAATTTGATTATGTGTTTTTTATTGTTATACAAGTGACTTGAGAAGAATGTTTAAGCTTATTTTAATGTTTTTTTGATGTATCATGATGACTTAGCCTTTTAAGAGTGTTTTATACTCCATGAGGATACTTTATGAGTATTTTGGAGTGTTAGGATGATGACATAAATTATGTCCCTAGGGTTTTATGAATGGTAATATTTTTTGTATGGTTATGTTTCTCGTGCTATTCTTCCATCTATTGTTGTAAATGAGAATCTATTTGAGAAAAACTCTAAAGAAATGGATGCCATCGCTTATGGTCTTACAAAAACTAATTTCACCAAATCAATTCATTGCACATCTTCCAAATAAATATGGCATAAATTTAAGACTATTTTTGAAGGAGATTCAAAGGTTAAGTTGGCTAAGTTTTAGACTCATCGAAGACAATTTGAGATCCTCAAAATGAAAGACGAAGATTTTGTGGTATTCTTTCTATAGAGATTTGATGAGATTTTAAACACTATCTAATGTCTTTGATAGAACCTTGAAGAGGCTCCTATAGTTCAAAATGTATTAAGGTCTCTATCTCTCATGTTTTACCCAAAAGTATTTGCTATATTAGAAAGTCATGATCTTACTCAGTTTAAGATGGATTAATTTCATGGCACCATTATTGCATATGAGATGAGAGTAAATGATGATATACCACTAAAGAAGGAAGAAACTTTAAATACTAAAATGAAGACAAATAAGAAGTTCCAAGGTAAGAAACTCGAGGATAACATTCTTGATATAGATAAGGATGAACTAATCACTTTGATTTCAAGGAAATTGAGAATAGGTTCATGTAAATATAAATGTAAACTACCCCTCAAATGCTTCAATTATGGTGAGATAGGTAATTTTGATAATCTTTGCCCTCATAAGTATAAGAAGGATGATGATGAAGAGCATGATCAAAGTCATGATGATGGAAAGAGAACATTCAAGTTTGATAAAATAAAAAAGGGATTCAGAAGGTTTGATAACAAGAAGTACTTCAAGGATAAAAAGAGTATCTACATCAAAGCATATTGTAGCTCATCATATGAGAGTGAAGTTAGTGATTCAAAATATGATCATGAAGATGATGGTCCTGCTAAAGATGAAGATCTATTCATGGTTTAGGAAGGAAGTTTTTGACATCAAAAAGAGCCTACTTGGAGTGATTTAGACTATGATGAAGATGAGGTGGACTATGAAACTGCATTGACAAATGATCATGAAGAACTAAAGATTGAGAAAAAGATGAAATATAAAATCAAGGACTTTGAGGAATAATTTAGTGTGTTTGAGGAAAGAATAGATGAAGATGCCAAAGAGCATGAAGATATGGTTAAGCATCTCAGTTGTATATTTTAGATCCTATCTACAAGCCTAAAATCTATATAATATGAATGTGTAAGGTATGCAATTGAAAACGAGTAATTGAAATCTGAGTTAGAGAAGGTATCTAACAAGTTAATGTAATTTATAATATTTGAAAAGAGCTCAAGTGATCTAGACAATATTTTGAATAATCAAAAACATGAAATTGATAAGACTGGTCTTGGATACAAAGAAAAAACTAGAGACTAAAAATCAAGACAAGATGAAGACTAATGTGAACAAGGAAAATCATCCTTTAAAGACAAAGCATCAGAAAAGGAATGAAGATGTTTTAAAAATGAATACAAATTAGATCAGATAGCCAAATGTCATGATCTATGCAAATTTTAATGGTTACTACTATACTTATAATCAGTGTGGGAATAGAGCTAGAAAATGTAGAAGACCTGTTAAGAATGAATTTACATGGAACTATGATGGGAGTCATTATTTAAAAGGTATGAACAATGTTGAGTGCTATAGTTGTTATGACATAGGACAAATTTCAAGATTTTGTCTAAATATGGAAAGGCAAAAAGAGAATCTTGAAAAAATTATGGTGTGCTTCAATTATGAATAGAGAGGTCATATTTCCATATTCTACAAGTAAAGGCCCATAAGATAGAATAGGTTTTAGTAGGCTCTTAGAGGACATGGAAGAAGATAATTTAAATCATGGAGACCAAAGGTTGTAAGTAGGAGTTATGATGAGTCTATAGGTCCAAGTAATATGTTTTATATGGTGGATAATGATTTAGAAGTTGAAGAGTGTCAAGGGTTCTCATTATCTTCTCATGTTGAGAATAAAGAGACCAAGCTCAAAGAAAAGACCAAGGTGCTGGTTGAAGTTAATTTTGAGGTATGTATGGATCTAAGTGAACATATTTCTATTGTTTTAAAACTACCTGCTAATAAGGATCCAAGTTTTAAGGAAGATTATTTAGATGAAAAGGTATGAAATGAATTTATGTTGTCTCCATGTATTGATAATCCAATCATAAAAGAAAAGTAAAATGTTGTAGTAGTTAAGGAAGTTGTTTCTCTAAATCTAAAGAAGAACTATAAATATCAATTAAGCAAGGAGGAGAAGGAATATTAGGAGTTGTTTTTGTTTTAGATCATTGATGTATAGAGGGTGTATCTATCTATTCTTATTAAGAGACTCCTTTAAAGTGGAGAAGTAAGTTTTGTTGTGATGATTTTTAGTTGGAACAGTCTACAAGGTCATATTAAAGGTTCCCATATGGAAAATGATAATTTGTGATTTTTAAAGTTATTATTTTTTAATATAAAGGTTTTTTGACCTTATTATAGCATGCTCTAGGTTTTTTTTTTATTTGAAGGTATGTTCAAGTCAAATTGAAGATTTTTCTTTGCTCTTGGGTTTCCTAGTTTGTGCTTATGAGTATGCAAGTCCTAAAATGGCTTATAGGAATTCAAGGTTACCAAGGTTGTATAATCTCAAATTTTGGTTGAAAAGTGTGTAATGGTTGTCTCTAGGTTTTCAAGAAATTTTAGAGGTGGACGTTGATTGGAAGGTGTTGTGTTGACTTTGTCTGTTTTGAGATTCTAGAGTTTTGGGCTCTGCTAGAATAGTGGCATGCCTTATGATTTGAGGTCTAAGGATTATTAATAGGTTAAATGGTCCAATTGGGTTTTTAAATAAAGATTCATAGATATTTAAAGGTTATGTGGTTCTCAAGTTATTCTTGTTTATGTCAATATACATGGTTAATTGACTAGTAGGTTTGTGAAGGAAGTATGTTTCAAAAGATGAGCATAGTGATGAGAATTTGTGTGTTTAAGGGGTAATATAATATTACTCCATATATGAAGTTTCATGTGTAGAATGTGTGTCTACTAAAATTTGTGGTATTTGTAAGTTTTACGTAGGGCTATAAGAGGACTAGATAGGCCTAGTAAGAAGAAGAGTGATTTTATTTAGTTTTTCCAATAGAGAAAAGCATGAATGATTCAAGGTGATCTATCAAATTTTTTTAGAACATGTTTCTTGATTTATGAATGGTGTGATCCTCTATTGGAGGTCATGGAAGAGTCTTGAGAGAGAAGGCTATTAAGCTTGTGTGGTGGTTCTTTATGGTGTGTGGAGATCTGAAGATGTTCAAATGATGCAATGGATCAAAGGTCTTTGGGGGAGTCCCTATGAGATGTTTATTGGTGATTTCCATCATATTTTAGTTTTTTTGTGTGTTCTATCTTCATTAGTTGTTGTGCTTGTGAAGATGAGTGTTGACGTGGAGTAAGATCAAGTTTGTCAAGGCAAGAAAAGGTTGGCTCAAGGTAAAAGGGAGTTTGTATCATATTTATAAGATGTTAATTTCATATTTATGGTATTTTTAGGTACATAATATCATTTTGTGCCCACTTTATCATTGTGTCAAAGGGGGATAAAGTTCTTGTTATGGGAATGCTTAAAGAGGTAACCTATATATTGTTATATATGATGTTTGTTGAGATCAATGACAAAGGGGGAGATTAATAGAGATATTTTAGTGATTTCATGTAGGTTTCCTTGTGAATTTATGAATCTATTTGATAGCCTAAGTAACAATGACAAAGTGTGTAATACACTTGTCTTAGTATGCTTGAAGAAGGTTTGGTTGATCTTGAGAGTTTGATTGGTTAGAGATGTTCAGGGATGAGTATGGTGATTGGATCATGTGTAAAAGGTACATAATATGTTATCTATGATTTTATATATTTTTTTAATAAATTGAATTAATCTAGTAGTCTATAGTTTTCATATAAATAGTTTGGATCTAGTGGTAAAAATTCCAAATATGCAGTTTTCTAATGTCACCATTGCCACTTGTGAATGAGTTAGGGGGAGTTGTTCATATAGTTGTGATCACATTAGTACCTAGTTTTCATGCACTAAATCTTAATTAATTCATGTAATTCTAGTCAAATATATGATTATGAAAATTTGTCTTCTCAATCAAAATTCATTGTTTTACCATACCTAGCCAAATTTGCATTGTAGCTAGAAAGAGCTGAGTAAGCAATTTGATGATGGAATACATCGCATGTGTGGAAGTTAAAAGATAAGGTGATCATATGGGTTTGTTTAGTTTTTTACCTAGTTTATTTTTTATAAAATTTATATCATTTTCTAAATCACATCAAAAGATATGTATATGTAAAGTTGGGCTCCTAGATAGTTTGATTGTGTTTTTCCATAGCCGAATTTGCATGTGATAATATATGTTGAGTAGGCATTTTTATGGTGATATTTATTGAACATGTGAAGGTGTAAATATAAAATAATCATATGGGTTTATTTATTTTTTATCCTACTTAAGTTTTGCTAAAATTCAGATCATGTGATGATGCACATCAAAAGATATGCATGTTTAAAGTCAGCCTCCCAAACAGGTTATTGACATAGTTAGATATATGATAAATGTTTTTGAGAAGGCATTTTAATGATGATATATCTCAAACATGTGTGGGTTCCAATAGTATATTGTTATATAATTAGATTTTCCTATGTGATGTTATCATTTGGTCCAAATTTAAGATCATGTGTTGAAGCATGGTGAAAGTTATTAAGGTCTAAAGTTGAACTTCTATGAATATTGAAAGGGTATCCATACTTAGTCATTTTTAAAAGAGTGAAAGATCAAAAAATATCAATGGTGCACATTGATCCAATAAGTTAGGAAGTAGTGAGATGAGGATAGGGACATCATGTTTAACATCTAAGCAAAAGTATAAGATAAGGATCTAATGGTCAGTGGGTGTTCGTACAGATTGATCAAATAGTGAGCAGAGATAGTTAAAGACTTGGTTAATAAATAGAGATTGATGGAGTGCATGGAATAAACATTATAAGATTTCACAAGATGAGGTCAACATGATTGAGGTTTAACATTTGAGTATTACCACCTATGTGCTAAATATAAAAAAAGAATGACAATGTGTATTAGATCTAATTTGAGAGGACAAGAGATGTGAACATTATGTTATAAGGTTAATTGTGACCATTTGAATTCAAATATTTGAATTTAACATAGGGGAAAACCATAAATATATATTTTGTCCATATCTTTTGATAAAAGTCAAAAATTTTGGTGTTATAAAAATAAAAAATGAAGAGGACCCCATGGCACATTCGATGAACCTAATTTGAAGATCTAGAAGTGGGTACAATCAAATATATTGAGCCTAAAAGTTAATTATGTGTTTGTTTTTGTTCAACAAGAGACCTAAGAAGGATGTTTGAGCTTTTTTTAATTTTTTTTTCAATGTATCATGATGAATTAGCCTTTTAGGAATGTTTTAGACTCTATGGGGATGCTCTGTGAGTATTTTGGAGGTGTTATCAATCTATCTTGAGTATGAATAATGCTTAATAAATTTATTATATGTTTGATAATGGTGTTCCTATGTATAAGATCTCTATTTGAGATGATTGAGCATATGTAGAGGTGAGCAATGGTGATTAGGATCATTTGAGGATGTCCTAGAGGACATAAGGAGTGGATATATGTATTTGTAAGTGGTCTTGTGTTCTTATTTTTCTTGAAGAAGTTTCAAAAACTAGATGGGTCTCCATATGACCTAAAAGTGACTTAGGCCTATTTGAAAATGTGTTATGATTAAGTGTGACCCACATGAGTTATATTAAGGGTAAAGGCATGTATTATGGATGATAAGGATTAATGTGAACTTGATAATTCATGATATATCTATACATAGCTACATCAAAGATGATGATTTATAGACTTTGGAGTGAAATATTTGTGAGTGAGAGACTTGACTGTGAGAGAGTTGAAGAGAAAAGGAAAGAAGAGGAGAGTGAGAGTGCCTATCTATTGGGTTGATGAGCATAAAATATTAAGGACTATGTGTATGATCTATAGATCATGTTTCTGATGATAGTATAGTGTTCTTGTAGTTTAAAGTTGTGTGAAGAGATCTTAGTGTGCATATGAGGACTTTTTGAGTGAAGGAGAGATATTGTGGCATGCTTATGTGAGAGGCTTGTTTGAGAAAGAGATAGAGTTTTTTCAAGGGTCAAATAATCAGAGGTCCATCATTAGGTTTTGAAGACATCAATTCTAAGGTGGAAGTGTTATTCTTAAGGAGGTTATAAAGTACTTGATCTTCCTTATGGATAGTTTTTTCTTGTGAAACAGTGTTTCACTAAAAAACTTTGGTCAAATTGACTTGATCAAGGTTGTAGGCCAGAAGGAATTGACCAATGTTCTTGATCAAAAAGACTTAATTAGTCTCTTGTTTGTGATCATCTTCTAGGACAATAGTCCATGTGTTTTCAAGTTTGAGAGTGGATTGTATTACCTAACCAAGTTTCTAATGTAGATCTTGTGTTGTGTATGTGATCTTGCATTATGTTCTTTGTTCACTACTATGAATGATTTGTATGCTTTATGATTGATTGTATTAAATGTTTAAGTATTTTTCAAGGCTTTAGAAATTTAATTAGATTATTTTCCACCATTAATTCACCCCTTCACCCTCTCAATTGATTTACCTATAACAAAACCTAAGTTATAGGAGGTGATGCACCAATATGTTGTCTCCTCTACTTGACCCTTCAAGAACACTTTATGAACAAGACAAAGACTGATTACTAACACACTTTCTATAAAGGACTCATACACATCAATAATCTACATAAATGCTATGATAATTACTAATATTTGAGTATTATGAGTGATAGGTTTGATTCAAGACATAGTCAATCAATCTTAACTACAAACACAATCATTGGTAATTTCACACACCATGTAACCTACATAAGAATAATTCACTAGCATCTAAGTGAGAGGTAAGGACCTTTAAAGGGAGAAAATTATCAACCACTTATGTAAATAAAAAACATGAAACACACTAGAGACTAATACAGAGGAGGTTGAATCAATCTTTGTATTATCTAAATGGCTGAAAGATACAAATGGGTAGAACTTTCTCATACCTAGTAAAGGAATGCATGAAATGGCTTTCTAAGCCTAATTTATAGAACATGAGAAGGAGAGAGAAGGATAATTTCATTTATAAGTGTGGTATATATTCCATGATGACCATAATTCATCCAATAATCATTTACCAACATGAATGATGGGTAAAAATAGTCTCATAACTCCTCCCATGTGTTGCCTTGGTGGCTTATTGGCATTTAATGAAATTTTTGGGCATATGAGTGGGGTGAATGCCCTATGTTAGTCATAGTTAACCCAATGAAGTCATCATTTTCCTTAAAATTTATCCATTACTAATTGGCATATAGTGAGAAGGTAGTTACTTGTTTGAACATGACCACTACATGCCCTTTAAAACCCATTCAATGCATTAGTCACCTTGATGAATGGTAACCCTAATACATAGATACTTTAAAGTGAGTGATGAGTCTGATAATGGATTGGAGAGGTATGTATAGTGAATTTTCTACCCTTGATAGTCTTATCACTATGTGAATAGGCTTAAAATGTTCTCTTTTGAATATAAATAAAGATTATTTCTTTAAATGTGTTGAAGTCTACTCATTATTTATTTATTGTGCCATTTTAGGGGTTCATTATTGATTTTTTGAGATCATTATATTTATACACAAGCCCAAGAGGCCTTCCTACTCACTCAAGAGTTCAAACATGCCCTACAAACATGAAAATAGTCCCAAAACTAGTCCTTATAAGTGTTTTAATTGTAAATTTTATCTCATGTGTGGTAAATTTTGGGTCTAAAATGAGCACATAGATCCTTTAAGTGTCCTAATAGTTTCATGGTTTATTATGGTCATCAAAGTCATCAGGAGTAGATTCTTTGCCATTGGGTTCTCCAGGAGGATTTTAGAGGGTTTAGAGTGACCTACCATCTTAATGATGGTTCATAAAGCATAAGCCCTGCATTGAAAAATTATGGCCATGAATATTGAGTAAATAGATCCCTTAAAATATCTCTAACATCTCTCACTCCCATGCATCTTGTACAGTGATATCTAAGAAAAGGTTGGTAGCCTTCAGGTTTCCACTTGGCAGTCTAGGCATGCTTTAAGTCTTAAGGATTATTTATAAATCTCCCCTCCTAAATCCAAATCTCTCCACCATGGATAGAAAGTAAATATGTGTCATTAAATTTAAATAATATAACTTGGAACCATGCATTTCCTCCTTCAATATGTGATCATCCACACTTTTAGCTCGAATTGGCAAAATGTGGTGAGAGAGATCGAGGAGGGCTCTTAGGCTAATTTGTCATTTCCCCTATCTTATTCTTCCTAGAACATATTATTTAAGACCCACACCATAATTTAAAAACATATTATCTTTACATATTCCTGAGGAGCTTATCTTAACATAATAATGGATTTGGAGGTTTGAGGGTTTGTGTAGAAAATTAGGCCCTATACGCCTAAACTGAGACTTAAGGCACAAGACCACATGTAGGTAATTTTAGTGACTTCAAAGCCTTATTATAATCCTTTTACACTAAAATTAAACATTTTACATAGTCTAATATTTTCCTAGACCTTTGTATTTCTCATTTTTTCCTTTAGACCTGTAATGGCCATCACAAGCCTATATTAGGTTCTTATGCTAGTTGATGGCAATGCCCTAAGTATATTTGTTTCCTTATTTCCTCACTACAAAGGGAATTGAAACCCTCATGTGTTTTCCCCAATATCTATCATAAACTTATCGGAATTGGGTCCCCCTCATACTTTTCAATTAGACACACTTTATAACCATACACAGAGGTTATGTGTAAAGCTCTAGACTCAACAAACCTAAATAGGCCCTTAAATCTTGCTAATTTTTCTCACTAATCGAGAGGTTTACATGGAGATTATGATATATCCTTATAATATCATTTCTATGAATTTTTATTTAATGTGACTTCTTTGTCCTTAAACTAATCAATCCTTTCTCTCTCAGTTGAAGACCAACTAAATTACTAGGTAGTCTTATAGGTGTCTAAAGACTATATCATCAAAGTCATAATGAGTTGGTATTGACCATCTATTCTTGACCATTCTCCTTATTTATTTATATCCTGAAGTGATTTTTAGCACTTTGTTTATTCATGTAAGCTCCAATCTTATAAATATGGATGATATTGTCTCATCAAGATTAAGGATAACCTAATCTACCTATAGGTAATCATTTAGAGTCCTCACTACATCCTTAGAGTGGGAATTTATTTATAATAATAATTTAGCATCTTTGGCTTTTCTATGCCCTACTGAGGTTGTTTTTTATTAGATTTATAAAACCTTTATGTCTATATCAACTTCAGAATATATTAATCCTTTTGAGATGTTTGTACATATACCAATGTGACACCTCAGACTTAAGATGGAATTTTAGGTGATCATTTGTTATGTGAGTAGGTTATTTTATTCTCTAGTATCTTATGCATATCATTACTCATCACAATTAATCCTTTAATAAAATTGTATTATCAATATTCTTTTGGAATTTAAGATCAACTTAAAAACCTAAGCTTTAGTCTTTTGGAGTTTTGATTTTGGGAGACAAGTCCCATTATAAGGTTAAAATGGATTGATGTATCCATCATGGCTCAAATGTTTTTTATGAGACCTCATATGGACTATTCCTCTCTACTTAAGACCACCTATTGAGACCTAAGTATCCTTTACCTAGATATTCAACAAATTAAATGTATTTGACTAAGTGAATCAATCATCTTGAAGGATAAAATGAAGCTAGGAGTCCTTCAAAACCTTAAACAATGCTAGGAAAACTTAAACCATGCTAAATAGCCCATGGATTCATTTGGAGCTAGTTTATGTGTGTTTGTCTTGAGTGCCATATGGAAGATTGTTTCTTTTTAAATAGGATCTCCTACACATTCTTAGATCACCCTTATAACTTGAATGAGAAATCACTCATATAATTTTATCTTGGAGATGGGTTTCCATGAGAACAATTAAGTCATGCTTAGAGCTTTTCTCCTTCTTTCACATTGTGAGCATTGAGAAACATGAAGGAGATATGTTATGCCCAAATGGTGACTAGGTGAATTATTTTAGGAACATGGGGGAAGCATGTAAACTTTGTACTAATCATCTTTGTGATTTTTTCCTTCATTAAACATAGAAATTATTGCACATAAACCTATAACCTACTAGCCATAGGAGATTGGATGTTGATCTAACCCACAAGTGCCATGATAACATGATTAAAGAAGTTTAGGGTGATTAGAAAATATTTATAGATACTTACCTATGCTTAATTTATCAAAAACATCTTTAAATTTTCATAAATCTACCTAAAACTAAGCTTATGGGGTTTGTAAGGGACTTAAGACCACCTAGGGGTCTTATTGATTATTCATAGAGCCCAAGGATTTTATATGGAAACCAATGCCACTAATTAGAATCCCACTAGGGACTTTACCTCTGGATAAGATCTTGAGATCTGAATCCCCTTGTATGGCCCATACCATCCAATTCAAACTGGCCCTTGTGAGCTTGCCAAGAGCTCAATGGAGATCTTATTGCCTTTTATGCCTTTCTCTTGGATCTATAAGCATGGATTATTATTTTTGATACCTAAAAATGATCTCCTATCATATTTATAACCTCTTTTGACTCTAACTTGATCTCATAATTCTTTACAAATCTTGAAAACACCTATAAAACATCATTTCTCTACATTTTTTTAGGTTTGAGATCTTGAAAAGCATTTGAAGACAAGAGGAGGGAGATGAGATATCAAATATACTTTCATATCAAAGGGTATGTATGGAGGGAAGTTGAAAAGTCACTTTTTCAATCATGTGGGCTCCATTTGGTAAATGAAAGGCTTTTGACTTCTAAAAAGACCCTCTTTTACATATAAAACCACCTAAAATGATATTATGATGGTAGTGAGACCCTTTTGGAGATAGTTTACCTTGGATAATGACTTGCTGATGTCTCAGAGGCCATAATAACACTATTCCATGGTTTGAACCCCTCTTGAACGCAATATATACATGATGTCAAATGTAATATCAACTAAAGAAATTACCTTAACATATACCTTAAAATATGATAAGGCTTTAAATAGAGTTACCCCACCTCCTCATACTAACTCTAATTTCCTTAAATTTTACCATTTTATTTAAGTCCTTGGCATGCTTAAATGGACACATGCATGCTTAAATGGTCATCCTTTCATGAGTGATTTTGGATCATGAGGACCACATCAAGACTTTTTATAGACTCTTATACATAATCAATCATAAGATGAAGCCTTGACACAAGTTCAAAAAATATGAGATGAGGACCACCATTGCATTTTTTGACATATTATCTCACTACTTGAACATGTTATCTCTAATCCTAAGGATAATTGACCCTCTTCTAGACTGTCAAGACATCTCAAGGACTTATGAACATGACCAAGTATAAGTTCAAGTACTTTTGAGTAGAATTTGATCCTTTCCAAGTCCAAGGGTAGAAATGTATCAATAGTAATATTTATAAATGATTCATATGTATTCACCATATATCAAATTTAGCTAAGGCATTTTACCTAGTGACCTTATGTGTAAAATTTAGGAGTATCATGCTTTTTTGTGTTGAATTACACATCAGGGGATAAACCCAAAGCATGTTTTGGAAGTTCTATTTCTCCCAATTCTAAAATCAATCTTTTTGATGGTAGCTCAATTTTTTTCTTCATTATAAATATTTTTAATCACCTAAAAGTGACACTTAAGTTCTAAGAGTGTTACTTGAGACCACCAATACCTAGCTTAGCCCTAGACCTATCCTAGAGCCTATTTTCACACTTATCCATTCTGCATGCAGACCACAAACATCCCTAATCATCCTTAGATTAGTCCCAAATCCTCATTTTTGCATCTTTTCCCTTTTTCCTAGTGTTTCTCCCCTTGGATGATAACACTATAATAGGGATAGTAGCACCACATGGTGCTAGTGTCCCAATAAGTGAACTATTGTCTTTTCCCTCCTCTTTTCAAAAATTGATATATTTTCAAATCATAGACCTTTTAGGGTCAGATTACACCTCTTTTAGCATCCAAAAAAGCACCATAATAGTATAAATACATGAATTTTATCCCTTTAACCACTAGATGGAAATTAGATGCAAATTACATATGTAAAATTAGAACAAGTTCTGCACAATTATGGTTACTAATCCCTATTTTACCGTACCTTTATGTTCTACCATATACAACATTCCTAATCTTTGATTACCTAGATTTATAGTCTAAAGCACATGTAAATAACTCAAGTAAACTATCATACTAGATTCACTTATACTTGCACCAACACTTAGGTGGGGAGAACAACATTGGGATTGATCCCTCTTAGGAGTATTGGTATGTAGGTAACTCTCTTCATAGCTAGGTGTTGAGGATGTATAGCCTACCCCAAAACATGGAGGATTAGGGTTTTACTTACAAATTCAAGTAAATTAGGCAATATATAGGGTTTCATAATGTATGCACATAGGAACATACCTCACAAATCCAAACATAGGTGCCACCATAAGTTTGGGACATTCCTACACAAAGGACACTATAACCAAAATAGGGATACTAATTACACATGACACTCCTATCCAATTAGGTACTATCAAGGAAGGGTTTTGACACTTGGATCCTATTTGTGACACTCAAACTGGCTTATACCTTAATTTTTAACTTTTAGATCATTCATCTTTGTCATTTTCCATCTAATTTTATATTTACACTATTTATTACTATTTTTAGAAAGGTCAAAGTTAGCCAATTCTATAGAAAATCAGTGATTATATTTGTTATATATTATTACCTTGATTTAGCATACTCCCTCTTTAACAAGCATAGGATTTACATACAATATGTCTAAAAGTTTAAAACATTTGTTGAACCTTACTTACTTTGAACATTGCTCAAACCCTAAACTTATATGTTACTAGGGTCTATATCCTTATTTTTCCTATTTTCATTATCTATTTTAAGCTTTTCAGATTTCATACATTCTATTATAGCATCCCTATTTCACTTATTTTACTATATGACATCTAAAAAAGATATCTTTTCCATTAAGAAGTTCTAGGCTAGGTGGGAATCATATTGACCATATTCAGATTCCTTATATTCAAGCTTATACCATGGACAAGGGATCAATTGTAACTCTTGTAATTGATCCTTCATACCCTAATTATATGGATTTAAATGATAATGATTTTTAATATAAGGAATATAATCAAAATCAATATGATATACAAGGTTATAATTAGGATACTCCCCCTTACTTTATAATGAAAACCTATATTTTTAATAAGGATGAGGCTATATAGAGATTCAAAGATAGACTTTGGGAAAAACCCCTTGATCATGCATAGATTTTATAATCCATAATGGAAATAAATAATAAATTAAACAATGGTCAATCTTCTACTCCCTAGATAATAATATTTTTACACCTACATTAGGTCTAAATCAGCTAGCACAACAAATAATTATAACTCAACAAACTTTAGTGAAAGCTACACCTCTTATGGCTAGTTCCTTCATGCCAAATTTATTATCCATTATGCATGAGGTTCATACTCTATAGGCTAAGGTATTACATCTTGAGTAGGGAGCCACTAAGCCATCACATGCCTTAGATTCTCATGTTCTTTTACATACATCTTTGACACATCACATAGAGGCAACTCCTTTGCCATCTAGATTCATGGCACCTAAAATTGCATTATATGATGATAATGGTGACCTAGAGAACAATCTATGAGTTTTTCACATAGCATTTTTGGACTATGTATCCAATGATTGGCTCCTAACTAAGTTGTTTTCATGAGGTCTAAAGGATTATTCCACAAAATGGTTTTATGATCTACTGAATTAGTATATCATTGTATTTTATCCATTGGAATATATTGTTTTTAACACACTTCTCAACAAACATTAGTGATAAGATCTCATATGATCAAGCTTCACAATTGAAAAAAAAAATTATATGAGCTTATTATAGAATAGGTCTTGTAATATAAGACTATATTGGCCAAATTGAGTACCCTTGTGGTAGATAAACAGATCCAAGATATATTCAAATAGATTCTTATAGTAGCATTACATTAAGCTATATTTTTTAAGAAATTTAAAACCTTCACAAGTTTATGCCACACATTGAAAGAAAGAGAAGTCAAACGTTTCTCCATGGGCAAACTAAAATATACAAGTATATTAAAATCAACTGCTAAGAGTTCTAGTAATTATCCATATAGAGTAATTTACATTGAAAACAATTATGATCCAACATCCATAGTTAATGTAAAATCAGAGACATCTCCTCACTTGGTTTTATCACCTCCTCCACATAGAGTTTTCACCAACCTTACAAAATTGTCATCACATGTTTTATAGTAGCTCTTGGAATACAATGTCAAATCTCTCCCTCCCATAAAATATGTTGATATAACATAGTCTCTTCCATATAACTATAATTCTAATGCATTCTATAAATATCATAGGGCACTAGGCCATACTACAAATAGATGCATCAACTTGAAATGTATGATACATGATTTGATAGAGGTTAACATTTTTGATGTGGGTACACCCATAGAGGCACCTAAAGTTCAACAAATATAAGCTAAGGCATTCAAAATATTCTTAGATCAATTTCTAAATCATATTAAAATAAGTTGGGGAACACTTTAGGTGTTCACTACACATATGAGGCACATCCACCACCAACATCATATCACACTACTTCACAACAGGCACACTACATAATATCATTTGTGTGTATCATACTATAGTTCCAACTAGACCACTCACCACCTTAGCATAGCAAGATATTTTTGATGATTAAAATTTATATGCACTCTTTGTACAAGCCTACATATATCATCATCCCATTCAGAGTGTTATGGTTGGCAATGGGTCAAATATTAAAATGCACATTATCACACTTCTACAACATTTTGGGTATTCAAAATAGGATATATCTCCTATAGACATATTTATCAATGGTTTTAGAGGGAATGTTCAAATCTCCATCAAGGATATTGTACTTCAAATATAGGTTAGACCAACACATGTGGCCACCATATTCTTAGTAGTACATAGTATAAGCATGTTTGATATGTTATTGGGTAGGCCATGGATACATTAACTATGATCTATCCCATATAATGTGCATATATGACTATAATATATACATACAAATCAAGTGATCATATTTGAGGGTATTTCATATGAGTATCCTCTACATGTCCCATAGGTAGTTACATCATAATTACCAGTTATAACACAATTACCATTTACAACATAGTTACCAATTACAACTCTGTGCATAGTTCCTATCAGTACACCACAAAGTTTAGTAGAGCCACTAGTGTAAGCAAGGTAAATTCATATAGTATTTATAAGTACACATACTCTCCCATAGAGACCATTATTAGAGAGACCCATGCATCAAAGATATGATATTATAGAGGGCCTCCCTCTATTCACTTTACTCTAAGATTAATATTATTGAGTTCTCAAGTTTTTTTCACACATGGAACCTATGCTATCTATATCATCTTCCACCATATGGGTCCCTAAGACACCTATAGTTCATATGACATCATAGTCAATTTCATAGATTCTTAACACTACTTCATAGGTAAGGATAGATATAAATCACTTAGTATTGTAGGTTATGGGACCATAGTTACCCTTTCATACAACACACATGATTACTGGTCCTTTATTTGACATAGACCACATTGGTAATGAGTCTCCCATGATGTTAGGATTGTGGAGCTAAAAGCTTCACTGATGCAAACAGGAGAGGAGGTTGCTGAAGGTTGCTGAGTTGCAGAGAAGTTGGGGTCGGTCTGATCAGCCGACATCGGCAGGATAGCATTGAGAAGCAACCGACGTCAGTCATATATCGGCCGACGTCGGTCACCTCCAGGCAGACAGGGACCGACGTCGGTCGCCTGTGTGGTTCGACTGCGAGCTATTTATGGGCAGTTAGCTAAGGAACCAAGTGTTTGCATGAAGAGATCTAATTTTAGACTGAGAGCTGCGGATCTAATTATTGTAATTAGATGTCTAATTATTGTTTGGATGAGATCTATATAATAGACTCATGGTTGTATTGGAAAAGTGTGCTAGGGAGTAAGAGAGCATAATTATAAGCTCCTTCTGTGTGTGAGGTAGAGCAATGGTGCGTTCCTCCTAGTGCCTCAGTACCAGGTGTGTTGGTGCTAGATTGGAGAGCCAGCTGGGTTCTTCAGGAGTGTAGGATCTTGGTCACAGTTGCATGGCCTATATAGGAGATCTACATGGTAAGTAAGATCATTGATCTGCAGGTGTATGTGTGTGCAAGGTCGAGGTTCACAGGTGAGCAGAACCGTTGTTTGATTTGCAAGTGTGCAAGGTCATATAGACAGCAACACAACAGGGAGCAGTATTAGGCAGGATCTACTTGGAGTACAGGTGTGTACTCAGATAGAGCAAGAGGAAGGCAAGGGAGTTCCTTCCATAAGTATGGTCTATTGAAGTGCAGGTTATTGTAGGTTCATGGGAGATCTACTTGAAGTACTTTGAGTACTTGTGGAGCACGTGGAGTGCTTGTGGAGTGCATGGAGCACTTGTGGTGTGCGTGGAGCACGGGAGGTGAACACCAACTCTGTATTTGAGTTGGGTGTTGGGACCTGTGAGAGGGAGAGCTTTGGGGAGAAGAAGTACTATTCACTTGAGGTGTGGGAAACCTCTGTAAGGTGGTGGAGAAGAAGTGGCATCTTCTTTATTGTATTCTTTTCTGTATAAAGTGCTAATACAAGTTGTGTATTGTCTCTCATATGCTGTGTTATTCTGAATTCTAGTTACTTGTTGATTCTGGTTATTTCCGCATATTAAGTTGCTTGAAGTTTTGGTAATCAATTGTATGTTTCTGGTTTTGCATCCTGACAAGTGGGATCAGAACATGTTTGTTGTTCTAGATTCCTGACAAGTGGTATCAGAACATGTTTGTTGTTCTAGATTCCTGACAAGTGGTATCAGAGCTAAGGTTGCAGGAAGCAGGTTGTGTTTTGGTTACAGGGCACTCTCAGGGGTTTTTGATCGAGTGGGAGTAGAGCAACGGCAGATCAAAGTAAGCTAAGAATGGAGGAGTTGAAAAGCACAGACGGTTACTCACGGTCCGATGGAAAGAAAGAGCAGGTAAAAGAACATTGCTGGTTGGTAATAGATCAGCATGAAGAAACTGAAGATACAGATGTAGTAGGTGTTGTTGCACAGGATGTGTTTGCAGGTTTCTTGGATAAAGTTGAATCTTGGATAAAAGATTCAGTTGCCTCTTTCCATGCAGCCCCAGGTAGAGGAGCTGGTAAGCCTTGCCAAAGAATTGGCAAAGGGGAAGTGAAGCTGAAATTGCAGGCGGCCAACACACAGGTGTTGATGAAGGTCATGCAGGTCCCAGGTCTGGAGATATGGCTAATTTCTTCAGAAGGATTGGGTGATGAGAGATGCACAAGAACTCTCATAGCGGATGCACTTGAATTAGCTGGTGGTAAGAAAACAGGTATACTTTATCTACTTGTTTATATTACTGATTCTTAACACTACTATATCTAAAAAATTATATATATATATATATATATATAAAAGAACACAAAAACATTAAAATATTTACTCAAAAAACATAAAATTACATATTGTATGCATTGCCATGTTTACACTTTTTATATTTTATAGATATTGCATATTATATCTTAGTATAGTTAGTTTTTATCATACATAATTGTTTCACTTATTCTTTTCAAAAGTGCTTCTAGATTACTACAGGACTCAGGGAAGCTACACTGATCTAAATGTGCTATATCCACCAATTAGGGGTATATACACTAATACATAGGTTATTTGTTTGACACATTTGCCCATTTTGGGGTACCCAATACATAGTTTTGATTATCAAGATCCATATTTATATACTCTACATCACATATTTAGCATTTTTATATCTTGATATTAATCTTGCTACACTTTCTCAATTTTTTTTTCTATCTACTACTACCTTATAATCAGTATATGTACATCTTAGCTCTTACATATATTTGTATTACATGTTCATGAATACTTTCATTTATAGGTTACCTAGTTTAGACTTGATTGTATCTCTATGTTTATTTTATTTGAGGGAATTTGAATATGTCATTTATCTTTGGCTCTCTGCCATGTCTTTTTATAGTATGTATGCTTTGGAATGTTCCCATGTCCTTGTGGTTTCTTTCTTGATTGTTTATGCAGAAATTTGAACATGTTCTTCTATATGGCTCTAATATAACTTACTTGTTGTTTGCATATGTGGACATTTGAACATGTCCTTATATGTCTTACTTTCTCAAATTTAGTGACATGTGTTCATGTTCCTTGTATTTTGTCCCCTTGGATAAATTTTAATGTCTCATGTGTGTTGTATGTATGATTTATTATATGTTTCATGGCTATGACACTTATCTCTTGCTTGTTACACACTATAGTTTTAGATACCATTAGGGAACTCATGCATTTCCCCTTCCTACTTGGGTATCATGATGGACATAATGCCCCATCCCCATAGGTAGCTACTCAATTTTTACTCATATTTTTTGTTACATACATTTTTATATCTATATTGACACCCTTGTGAATGTTATACATGACATACATCACACATTAAAAATCTCATGCCCAGATTATATTACATTATGATGTTATGTATATACATTACATTGGATTAGTACATGAATATCATATATTCTTTAGCTAACACACATATTGTAGAGATCATTATTTTTAGGATAGTTATTACATAGGTTCAATAACTTCCCTCAGAATAAGGGGCATTCATAGGGGTTTGACATAGAGATCAGGGGCCCATAATGCACTCATAGGACATTTTTAACACATAAGTTCATATTATAAAACTAAAATACTGACACAAAGATCAATAAAATTTCACATAAATTAGAGAAATAAGAAATTATAACCCAAATTAGGACACTAGAACCATATGGAACTTTTATCTAGTAGCCTAGATTTTAGGAAAATATAGATTGGTTAGAAAAGTACAATAAGTACAATCTAGGTTTTTATAGGTTCAATGATATATTTAGTAGTTTTTATTAGTTTAGCTCAAATTAATATTAGTTTATCATGAATTCATACTAATTTTATCAAATTAGGGGAATCATGCATGAAATGACCATTCCTATTTAATGTTTAGATACTCAAAAATAAATTATTACAACTTGATCCAAAATCCATATGCTCAGATATCAAATTTCAGGGCATGTGTGTAGTCTTATTTCTATATAATCACCTACACACTAGTTGATCAAATGTAATGACAAATTCCATGTCATTCTCTAAATTATAAACATTTGAAACCACATTCCATATTACTCACCATTTTCATGTCTTACTCCATATACAATGGTTGACATTCTCAGTGGCCCAAAGCTAACTAATATAATTGAGTGGATGTAGATCCAACATTTATAGTTAGATACTTCAAGTTAAATCACAAAGATTCATTTTTAGATGCATTTATTAAACATGGGTAAGAAATGGTGAAATCATAGCTTACTCGATTTCTCAATCCACCTACATGAAAGGGTTGGACACACCATCATTCCAATCCAAGATATTTATAGGTCATGATCTACCAAGTAGGGGTGGGAGATGTTGGAGTCAAAATTGGCTTGAGTTCTTGAGCCACCCACACATTAGGATTGAGAAATACATCATCTCAATCTAAGATACTCATAGATTGATTAGTATATACATGAACACACATAGGTTGTCACCATGTTTATACATTGGTTCATGTACCTAGTGAGGTTTATTCATTATTTTCCTCTCTTATCCCTTTACTCAGTTTTACTCCTTTACTTAGTTTTGTATTTTTTTTATATATATCTCAAGTAAGGACTAATATATGCAAATTTTAATTTAAGGACATGGATTGGATCATGATTCAAATACTCAGACCCAACCTCATAGGAATTACCTATTAAATAAGTCTATATATGCTTATTTTTCATTTATCCTAGTCATTTTGATTATTGAATTTATAGAATAAAGGGGTAAATTTAATAACCTAAAAGTGACACTTGAGTTCTAAGAGTGTTACTTGAGACCATATATCTATATATTAGACCTAGACCTATCCTAGAGCTTATTTTCACACTTATCTACCCTTCATGTGGGCCACAAGTCTCCCTAGTCATCCCTAAAGTAGTTTAAAGCCCTCATTATTGCAACATGGCCCTTCATGCCTAGTATTCTTCCACTTGGACACTAGTTCCATAATAGGTACATAGTGCCACATGGTAGTAGTTTCATAATAATGGTGTTACTATCCTTTCCCTTCTCTTTTCACAAATAGATATCTTTTCAAATATTAGACCTCCTAGGGTTAGCTTAGACCTATATAAGCACCCACACAAGCACCAAAATAGTATAAATACATGACTTTTATCCCTCTAACCACTAGATGGAAATAAAACATAAATTACATACTCAAATTCAAAATAATTTATACATAATTAAGGTTATCAGTCTTTACTATGCCCTACTTTTGCATACTACCATCTACAACCTTCCTAAGATCAAATTACCCAAATTTATAATCACATTCACATTCAAATCACTTGAGTCAACTATAATAATAACTTTACTTGCACTTTTACCAGCACTTAGGTTAGGAGAACTACATTGGGCTTGATAAATCTCTTCATATTAGGGTGTTGAGGATGTCTAGCCTACCCTACTAAAAAATAAACTTTTTATCTTGTATCAACCAAATTCCCTAAAAACATGGAGGATTAGGGTTTTTTTCAAAAATTCAATCAAAATAGGCAATATTCAAGGTTTAAAAAATTATCCACATAAGAACAAACCTTATTGATCCAAACATAGGTGCACCTAGAAGCTTAGGATAGTCATGTATATAGGACACTACTACAAAAATAGGGAACTTACACCACATAGAACTACTATCTAAGAAGGTTTTAACACCTAGATCCTATTTAAAACACTTTGACTAGCCTCTACATTAGCTTTTAGCTTCAAGATCATTCATCTCTATCATTTTCAAATTAAATTTGCACTATTTATTACTATTTTTAGAAAGGTCAAAGTTAGTCAATTCTATAAAAAATCAGTGGCTATATTTATTGCATATTATTACCATCATTTATCATACTCAACTATTTAACAAACATAGGATTTACATACACTAATTCCTAAAAGGTTAAAATAATATTATTGTAAAATGAGAATTCTCATTGAGTCTACTCAGTTGAGTCCTCTAGTGTAAAATGCAAGAATTAATATAAAATATTTTCTATTACTCCATTCTTGTACTGAGTGCATAGGGTCATGGTTGTATCGATAGTTTTTAGCCTCTACTAGACAGATTAATTAACTATCTCTTTCCCCTTAAAGGTATCTCTATTTAGTATCTTGACATCCATGTCTTTGCTATGGTGGTTGGTCCCAATATCAAGACCAATCATTCCTAAGGTCATGTTTAAACCATTTCTCTATTCACCAGTGAGATTTTCAATATCCACTTGTTCCTCCTCAATGGTGGTTTCTTCGTGCCTCACTATTTAAGGTGTCTTATCTTATGTCGAGGTGACGTATTCTTCCTATTACAATTTAATAGTCTCTTTTTCTTGTGTTGCCTTTAGGGTTACTATATTTTTCTAGGTCACCATCCTTAGGCATTAAATTTTTATGCTCTAAAAGAACTGATTATATTATTGGTTCTAGTCCTTCTAGTCAACCTTCTAGTAGAGTATCCTTGAATGGTGTAAGGGTAGTAATTTTCCACTTATCTTGATCTAGATAAGCATTGGTACTAGCATCTTTCCCTTGTCTCTTCTACATCTTCTACTTTCCTATCTCTAGTGGGGGTATAATTGTTTCCTTCTCATTCTCTACACTCCTGGACATCTTATTACTTAGTTTCAACATATAAAATAAATAATGAATGTAATTACCAATAAAAATCTATTAGACCTTAATTTTAGTATTATTTGACTCTAGCTTATTCTTGTATGACTCTTTCCCTCAGTAAATATATGATTGGTAGAGTGTGAGTATTAGCATAAATTTTCTTAGCATAAATGTTAATAGCGTGCACGTCATAGATATTATTCATGGTGTTAATGAAATATCTAGTGGTGAAGGATATGGAAATTTAATTCATCCAAATAAGTCACCTAAGGGAACCATATGGATGTACAATAAATAGTAGTATTTCTTAATCATGAACTTCACTAGGTCTTTGAGTTGTCTAGGAAAATATTTGGGAATCCACCACTCATTCTCAAAGGCTTCCTTCATTTCATCATACCATATTTACATCTTAACCTTATGGGATGGGATTATCACACTAGGGAAAGTGAACACTTTAAATAGCTTGATAAGGAATTTATGATCAAGAGGGTAAGCCCATTTCAATTCACTAGTTGTGTACTCTGGTAAGCTAATCTCATCAAAAACAAATAACAAAAGGATAGTGCCCCATGCAAAATTTTGGTTTAGTAGGAAGTGGGAAAATTTCACATTTGTAATAATATTATCAATAAAATACTATGACTAGTTATATTTTACTCCCAAGGTATCTTTATGGGAGACATATAAATGTGCCATGTCCACCTCTCTCCATCTATTCATGCCTCCAATCTTGGTCATTATTAAATTCATGAACACTCAAGGATGGTATCTTGGTTACTTGTTATGTGCATTACATGGCCTTTTTTATACTCAAGTGCCATTAAAATATTCTCAATATCTTCTTGGTCCTCCAAGTCCAAAGCAAGGTCAACACTCAAGCATTTCAAACCTATGACTTTGTTCACCCTCTAGGATGTGATCTACATTAAGCATGTAGGAAAATAGAAATAATATTTATGAATGCATGAATAAAAAACTTGACTACTTCCATATGTTTCCTAAAATATAGAATATTAAATAACTAGAAGAGTCCTACATTATTAAGCTTATTAAAAATATTTAAGTCATACATAATCTCATTTTGTGTGTTCTAACACTCTACCTAGTAGTCATGGCACAATTCTACCTTGTTTCTAGGATGGCAATGCTTATAGTCAAAATACTATAAGTGAGAACATTTGAATCACACTTCTTGGCATGTAAAAATGCTTCTAGAAATTTCATATCCTCTATAAACATTGGGTGTGGAGGCGGTATTATAGCCTTATTCTTGACCTAGTGTGTCATCTTTTATTCATGTGGATTGGACTCTTTATGTACCTCTTCCCTTATCAAAACTAGTTGAACATCCATGCTCTCAAATTCTTCCTCCTTGACCACATCACCCTTTGAAGAGACCTAAAGTATAGGCATGAACATCTGACTATCTAAACTGAATACATGATTACTTCTTTGACCCACTCATCTCTCTTCATTTAACATCCTCTAATGGTAGATGTTGACCTCTACAACTTATAATTCCTTAGACCTAAACTTATTCAATCACTCTTTTCTAACTCTCCATGTTCACCACAACCACTTCACTCTAAAATGCTCAAAATAATCACAAATAGTAGGTCTACAATCATCTAAAATATTACAAACATTCTTATAGTATCTTTATAACATTCTTTTGACTTTTTAATTTTGTGAACTTGACAATAGTAAAATGTAAAATTATATGCATTTAACCTTTTATAACCTTGAGGGGGTAATTTACATTTACTTCCCCACTACCTCATCTATCTCTTCATGTAATTAATGCTCTAATAGTATTTCCATTATTCATATTTGGCACACTTTCCATTATAATTGTTTTACTTATATTAAATACATTTGTCCCATCCCATATTTTTCCTAAAGTGTGTGACAACTATAAAGAATTTTAAAATTTTCCATTACCAAGGTAGGAACCTCACTTTTTTACCTTGACTCAACTTAGTGATTACACACCACATCCTACATACCAGTTTATCCTCATACACTTCCACTTAAATTCCACTTTTTCTTGCACACATTAGCATTCACCATTTCCTTAGCACTCTATAGTTTTTACTTATTTCACCCTTCTTGCACCACACTAAAAGCTATCCATGGTCCTTCACGTCATTACAAAGAAATATAAATATAAATAACAAAGTTTTGACATAAAATTATTTAATGGTGTACAATCAATGCCACACATTATTCAAAATATCCAAAATCCTATACTAAACTAGTGGCATACGCCTTATTACTTAAAAAATAAAAACATTGCCAAGAATGGTAGGGCCATAACTAACTACCATTGAAATGGCTAGGAAATAATTGAGCATTTAAACATTATAATTTTCATGAGATTATGGGATGAATATTATGAATAATAAATGGGCCATCCTATTTTAAGTGAATCTTTCCTAAATTGTACACCAACTAGGAGTCATACACTAAAACTTGCATTCTTGCAGAAAAAGTCTTATTCTTCAAATGTCGATCATGTCAAGACTTATATTTCCTCCTCTCCACTCCTTGACTCAAATGTACTATAAATCATGTTTCATATAGATAAAAAATAATACAAGTGCACTTTCAATAATTATTCATCATTTAATCATCCAGGACACACAATACATATATAAGGGATAATGAATTCAATTGGGTGAACAACCTCGTACTAAACACAAGATTAAAATGTGTACACTTTTTCAATCATTTATATGTGGTCTAATATGCACATAACACTCTATAAACATGATCATCCTAGTTATTTCATCCAATATTAAAAATATTAGTCTATGTATTACCCAAGGTCTTATTGAATGCTTTAGTTGTACCATTGGCATGAGTATGGTTAGGTGTAGTCCTATGGTGTGTGATAATAAACTCAACTAAGAAGATATAAATGGGCTTGTTGAGGAAATTAGTTCTTAAATAAATACTCAAACTTAAAAAACATCCATACCATGTAATAATATTCTCCTATATAAACTTAGTAGCAATGGTATAATCCCTAGTGGTGCAACTTCAACCTGGTGAGTAAGGTAATTAGTAGTGGCAATGACATAATACATTCTAGTATGCCTTCCTACTAGATTAATGGGGCCAAAAAAATCAATATCCCACTAATAAAAGGGTTCATGTGTTAGGATTATATGAAGGGGAATAACATCCTTTCTATTCATCTTACCTACAAGTTGGTAAATATCACATTGCATGCATATGCTTTATAATATTTAAATAGATTAGGCCACCACAAGATAGCCAAAAATACATTCAAAAATATACCATCATTGGTATAATATCCTCTAATGACATCCTCATAAACAACCTAAAGAACCTTTGTGTGATTATTTTTTATGATGTAGCAACACAACATTTCATTATACACTAGAAGGGAGATGAAAAAATAATCAGCTACTTTTCTTGAGTGTTGTGGTGGGTTAGTGTTGAACGTATATTCAAAAACACTAAAATATCCTCCAACTCTTTAGGCATGATCATGACTTGGATAATTTACATGTCAAGTAATTCATCTTCAATGGTGCATGCTAGTTCACCATATTCAATACATGATAAATGATTAGGGACATTATTAGTCTTATTAGGTTTCACCATCACTAAGAACTATAACTCCTGAAAAAGAACAATACAATGAAAAATGCATCCATGTAATACAAGCTTATTTACTAGATACTTTATTGTTTCATGGTCCATAAATAAAATGAATAAAGTGGATAGTAAATACTAACAAAAAATTTAAACCACATAAACCATAGATAAAGCTTCACATTCTATATTTAGATAGTTTAATTCATTTATATTGAGCTTCCTACTAGAAAAATAAATAATATGATCAAGGTTTCCCTCACTAGGTTGATCAATGATAACACCTTATGTTATTGAAGCATCAATATACACATGAGATGGAATCATCCAATATAGAAACTAAAGAATATGGATAAAAAATGATCTTATTATTGAGTGAAATAAATTTCTTCTTGTGAGCATCAATCCATACAAAGTGATCATTATATTTTTAAAAATCCTCTAGAGGCATAATGATCTTAGCATAAACTTGAATGAAATTCCTATAATATAATGTGTGTCCTAGGAAGGCACATACCTCTTGATATGTGGTTGGTATTGGAAGCCAAATAATAACTATAATCTTGGTTAGATCTACTAAGAGTCCATAATAACAATTAACATGACCAAGTAATATGCTAAATGGCATAACAAACACATTTATTTAGATTCAATGAAATTTGAAGGTTTTGGAAACACTCAAGCATAAGGCATAGATTTTAATAGTGGTCCCACACTAAAACATAGATGGTCCAATCATATAGGTAGACTTGAAGGAATTTATGAATAAAATCCTTGAAAGCCTCAACTACAATATGTGAAAACATAGTAGGATCATTTTTAAACCAAAGGGCATCACATTTTAATCAAATTAACTGCACTCAATTTTAAAGGTGGTCTTCAATTTATCATCTTTCATGATCTAAACTTGATTATATATAGAGAATCCATCAATGAAAGTATAGATATCACACCCAAAAACACCTTCTAGAATCTCCTTAATGAAGGGCATCAGAAAGGGGTCATTTACATGAGTAGTGTTGAGTACCCAATAGTCCACATAAACATGAATGAAATCATCCTTATTGATATAAATCACCATAGGGATCATCTAGTTATACTCATCTATAGGAGTGATGACTCATTTGTGTAGCAATATATCAATCTCCTCTTTGACTTGAGCATGCAAGTTAGGATTCATACAATAGGGCCTCTTCCTGCTAGGTTGATCACCCTATAACAAATTGATGTGCATCTTTCCTAAGGAAGAATTGACTCTTTTCATTTTAGTGTAATTTCATGGAAAGATGTCTTGATACTCTTTTAACAGTTCAAAAACCTTGGATATATTTGTATCAAAATAATAGTCTCCCATAATATCAATCTTGGGTGATTTATCCATGCCAATATTATGTTAGATCATATGAAGTGGATCTAAATATAGATACTAATAATCTTGGATGGTGTCTCAGATATTGTGCACACCATACTAATTATGAAAATCAAAGTGATCAATAGATGGATAAGGTGGATTAGAACTGACACCTTCATCAACCTATTACATGACCTTTTGTTTGCCTTTCTAGATCAATTCTCTTAATTCATGGTCTAGTTCAAGTTCAAGTAGTGGATATGATGCTTCCATGTCATGTTACTTGAAAATGGTCAAGCTCTCCTCCTACATGTCATGTATATGTCTGATGTAATCTTCAATCAGTGATTGGTCACATATAATATCATGATGTATGGATTATAAAGTGAGGCATAAATCCATTCAAGGAGATGATTAATATAGTGTTGTAATCATATTAATCTTAAGGAAATGCCAACAATATTCCTCCATATGATACTTTTTGTGTACATATAAGGCTCTAACCCAAGTACATAGAGTGCCATAGAATGCATGACTCTAGAGATACTTAGGAAAAAACTTCTAATTTTCTTTCCACATGTTTCTTTAGGCTTCATATGAGCTTCAAGAACACTAATGTCACTATAAATTATTGTGCCATGAATATAGTTATTTTGATGAAAATTATGGTGTAAAGTATAGGGAACTATGTTCCAAGTAAACAAGTTATGACGGTGAGTTATACACTATCAAGTAGTTATGGCATCAAATATTTGGATAATCAAACATACTCAATCATTTTAAAACATATATAAGGCCTCTAACCATTACACAAACTCTCAAACTTCCATCTAACCATGATGTCTTAGATATTAATCTAACCTCATGGGTGGCACAACCATAACACATCCATGAAGAATATAAATAAACTTATGATGCTTATGGTGCTTTCATAAAGCATATTATCCACTAATTAT
Source organism: Torreya grandis (assembly GCA_037957365.1). Classification (NCBI taxonomy): domain Eukaryota; kingdom Viridiplantae; phylum Streptophyta; class Pinopsida; order Cupressales; family Taxaceae; genus Torreya; species Torreya grandis. The sequence continues at coordinate 1,965,769 of JARHVA010002446.1, forward strand.
AGTGCCACATATCCTTCCAATAATATCATACACACTATGAGCCCAATAGTTATAATAATTATTAGTAGTGTCAGATATAGATTGTGCATCTACTTAATATAATATGCCATACAAACTAGGATCAAGGTGTTTAGTACCTTGAGCTATGACACTATAGATATGGTTCATGTCCTTATCATCATTAATTGATTCAACATGTGGAGGTACTTGAGCATAGTATAAGGGGATTACAATGTGTTTCTCCTCCTTCTTAAGGTTGATATAACACTTCTTTAAGTTGAAGTCAACATTATTGGCATAACATCAAGGGATAGTAAAGTCATCATCTTCATCCAAATTAATTAATTCAAATTTAGATTTGAATGTGACACTTGAGGTATCCATGGTGGCATATTTAATAACTCAAATAGGTAGAGCATGAATCTTATTGGCCATAAACAACACATGAGGATAAGGTTATAAATAAGGGCTTGTCATCTTCCTCCACACATTATCAATTATTAAATTTACTTGAAATTGGTATCAAATAAGATATCCTAAATGACCCTTACATCAATAGTAGTGTTAACCAATATCTCTTTATCCCCCTCCATACTAGGTTGAATATGAGCCTCTTATTGGCATGCATGATTTAATCAATTATCCTTTATAGGACTAGGTGTATGATGACTTAACCAATTTCCAAAAAGGGTTAAAATATCATCATCAATGATTTTATTTCATAACTCATAAAACTCATCATGTGTTGAGTCATGAAGATCTATATCTTTCTACATGTTAGCACATCTAATAACATCTCAACACTTGATGAATTGGATCTCTCCTTGTATTTCCATTACCAAATTCATGGTGTCATATAAAAATTCCTTCTAGTGTTGAGCATCCATAAAATGAGTTTCATGATGCTCCTCTCATTTAACCTTTTCAATGGGTAGGTTCGACATGGATTGGGATTGGGTACCACGTCATGTAATAATGTTGACTTTGGGACCAGTCAGAGTAGTAGGGTGTAGTTTCCATTAAGGTTTTTAAATCTGTATCATTATAATACTTTTTTCATTTCTCTCCTTTTTGATGTTAGTATATATTTGTATCACTCCATATTATTTTTCTTTTTACAAAAATCACACATAAGATACACTAGGCAATCATGCTAGTAGTGCTCCAGGGAACCACACTTGTAATAGGTTCTTGGTGGAAAATTTCCACATTAATGTCCTCAACCATGAACATGACCATAATATCCTCCATTATCTTATTTATTGGAAACATAAGTCTAATTAGATATATACACACATGCATGATGGATTTCACTAATAAGATGGAAATCATTGGTATCATGAGTAGATAAATCACATATCTTAAAATATGTAGATACCTTTGATTGTGTGGCATATTAAAGTAGAGGAAATCCCTCACATCATGCTCTTCCTAGAAAATATTATAGGATTAATTCATCATGACATGAATACTCTTTATGGGTATTTATTTCTATTATGGCCTTGATATTCATAGTCCACACACCACAAACCACTATGAGTGTCATGACGATTATGCATAGTGATTTTTTCTAGTTGAGATGCCATAGAAGCAATATGAGCCTCTATGAAGGGAGTAATCCATATGTCAATGATTCCAATAGATTCAACATGAATAATATCTTCCAAAGACTCACATATATTGGTTAAGGTATTATATGATAAGGTGCATCAAAAGGGAAGAAATAAGACTCCTATGAACCACTAAGCATGTTGAGTGGTGTTTATCTCAAAAAAACTTAGAAGCATATTAAAATTTGCATCATACTCATGCATGCTCTCAATTATTTCTTGCTTAATGTACTTTATGGAAATTATGCTCTACTCTTAAAAATCTAGGATATGAAATTCTTAGATGAATGTTGCCTTCAGTTGGTCATAATTCACCAAAACTTGTAGATCAAACTTATGGTACTACTTGTGCACATGGTCCAAATGAGTGGTGGAAAATTATGTTACCTTTCATTTAGAATATGTAATAACACACACTCACCAAATAAGTTAACACTTGTGAACATGTTATATGACATTATCCACACTATAATACTCAATAAAATGTAGTATCATATCATATACATAGTGGGAAAATGAGGTGTTTGCAATGGATCTTAATGGGATGCACTTCCCATCCCTCCTAGACCTTATAGGGGAAGTCCACCAATGCCTCTTGTGCCTCCTCTAGTTTTTCCAACCAAATGACCACTAGTACCACCTCCCATTCCTCATAAAAAAATAGAATCAATTGATATGTTTTTCACTAAGGTAGGATGATTAACTATGTATGGGTTGATACTCTACCCACTGGCTAATCTTGGTCTACTAGGCATTCTAAATTGGGCCATATAATTGTCTTACAATGGAAAAAAAAAACTACTATCTTGGTCTTTGTCTATATAAATATATATAATAAGTTTAGATTCTAACTATAAACTATTTTTATCCCAATTATTTACAAAAAATATCATCTAACTCAATAGCATGATCACACACTTTGGGTTAGAAAAAAGGGCCCATCCAAATTGGGTTCTTTAGTCACCATTATTGACTTGTTTCTCTTGTGCATACCTATGCTAGATTTAGGTGAAATCCTATTGTTGGGGAGTCATATCTATTCCATTTCACTTCCATATAGACCTTTTTGACACTTCTTAAGTCCTCCCATGCCTTCTCTAGATTGTTTCCACGCATATCCCTTTGACAATTTTCATCATATTTGCGCTTATATAATTCTTGCTGATTAGCTACCATGTTGAACCAATAATTTTACATTAAAAAGTGCCCCTCCATTTCCCCACAAACTATACTATTGACATGATAGAGAGAGTTTAGTATTTCATGGAGAAGCTTTCAAGTCCATAATCCACTAATATCTTCTTAATCTCCAATTAAAAATGTCTGAGATATCTATAGTCTTTCATGGAGAAGCTTTCAAGTCCATAATCCACTAATATCTTATTAATCTCCAATTAAATTTTTTTGAGATATCTACTATATCATTCTCAGAGGAAGTAAAACTAAGCTTCCTCTAGATAGGAGTATGTTGAGATTGTATATTCCATAATGTAACTATTCAATATTATATGCCACCAAACATCCAATATACATGTCCAAGGCACTCCAAATCATGTTAAATCCAACTGAAACTCTACTATCATAGCTATCTTCCATCCATAGTTCCCCATCTAATCTTGTGTATACACTAAAATCCAAGCATGAAGGTGAATAGACACTTCTACAAAGAATGCTTAATAAAATGAGTCATATAATTTTTCTTCCACACATGTGCATACATAGATTAAAATTTTAATAAATAGTAATTCAAATTTATCTTCTTCTCTAGTAAGCCATTGTTCAATATTCTCTAGAGATATTTGTCCATGCATCTTCCACAATCATGCAAATAAGAACTATGAGTTCTGGTAATGGAGCCAAAATGTTGGGATCTTTTCCTGTAAATTGACATGTCTTTTGCATAGTTTCATGCCTAAGTAAATAAGAAATAAAAAATTATATCTTTTTGACATTTCACACAATAACAAGTTCTCATGCACTCACCTAAAGCATGGAGATTAGGACTAGTTCTTGGTGGTTTTGTCATGCAATTGTATGGTTGTCTAACTTCCTTGATAAAGGAATTCAAACAAATACATAGTACTAAACCCATTCTTAATCCTATATCGAACTCATCTTACTTCTTAATAATTTATCTTTCAAAACAAAATTATGTTAACATACAACAATAACAGATAATATCAACTCCATTATAACCAAAGATAACTGAACACAAGCATTATGTCAACACAGGATTCTTTCCATTATATTCATATGCAATATAAAAGAGTAAAGTGATTCAAAGTTACAATAATAACCAAATAATACTAAAATAATCAACAATAGTATAAATTACATCAAGGGGGTATTTATACTTGGTTTACCCCAACCAATAAGTAAATATAATTAAGATGACTCACCAACGATCATCAATCAAATTGAGTCATGCCAGCCATTTATAATAAATTCTTATAGACCTAGGCATATTTGCCCCTATATTCTATCTTTATATTGGATCATCTTCACTGCATGCCTTCTTCTCATGGGCTAGTGATGGATTTGCACTTAACTTAGTCTTCTATTCCATTCTTGGGAATTTCTCCATAACCATCTCCATCTTTTATGTTTTCCCCAAGAATTCTA